>JBAKBP010002737.1:25000-168785 GCA_037953745.1 Lithodes maja
ACATGCTAGTGCATGTTAGTAGGGGACAGTTATTCTAGTGCACGCGCTTTCAAGTAGGCGTGTACATTTGTCATTTAGCATTTCACTGTCATACCTTTAGCCTGCTTCTATTCTACATTATTAGAGGCTTAATATTAACGTAGTTTCTTGAGTATTGCATTTCTTTAGTAATAACGTAACCTATAAATGTCTGAGGGAGTTTAGCCTCATAGCCTACCCCTGTTGTACACTTTCGCCGAGTTAAGGTACCTCGTTACCATAGACGATAACTCTGTAGGGCGTTGGTGCTTTTGTTGTCTGGAGCATATAGTATTTGGGACTGGAATCGAGCGTGTCGTTGTCACATAAGCCATTTCTGTCCTACGATCAAGAATCCCGAATATGTATTGCCGATCCAGCCGTAACAATACATACATACAATATATACATACATACATACATACATACATACAATATATACATACATACATACTTACATACATACATACATACATACAATATATACATACATACATACAATATATACATACATACATACATACATACATACAATATATACATACATACAATATATACATACATACATACATACATACATACATACTGTACATACATACATACATACATACAATACATACATACATACATACATACAATACATACATACATACATATACATACATACAATACATACATACATACTGTACATACATACATACATACATACATACAATATATACATACATACATACAATACATACATACATACAATACATACATACTGTACATACATACATTAGAACTATCGACACCATAACTGAAGCAAAGTAGGTAAACTGTAGGAAGGTAAACCATGGTAATTTATAGCCAATACCGGTACCCCTCGCCAAAACACACCCTGTAATTAATGGCCCGATAAACAGATGGACACCCACACGACAGGTAAGTATGTCAGCTTGATTTAACGTGAGGGGGATGGCCGTATTTATATGTGTTTATTTATTATTTGTTTAGTGTCTTCCCTAGACCTCCATCAAGCTTTAAAAAACACCCTCATTCAAAATAATAATTTTACATTTTTCGATTGACAAATGTTCCGGCCAAAGGCCGGTGCCTATTAAATTACAGGCTCGCTATCGCTCGCCAGGAAAATATGGACACCTAAATGAAAGGAAAAGTCTTGATATTGACAAAGAAATGTTGCGAAAGGTCTTAAAATCGCCAAACTAATAGACCCTAACGTATTATAATCTGAAAGCTAATGGGACTAAATGTGAGTAAGAAGAGGGACCAGAAAAACGACCCATCTGCCCTTAACGTCAGGGAGGGTGGAGGGGGGTTAAGAATGGATGGGGGTGCAGATGGGGGGGGGGGGGATGGGTGTTTGGCATGGGGGGGGGGTATTGTTTATGTAGGGTATATTGACCTAGTTGGCTTTATAGGTCAACTCGATCCCTTGATAATTCGCCCACATCCTGATATCAGTTAGTGTAATGCTATACACATGAATATATATATATATATATATATATATATATATATATATATATATATATATATATACCGGTATATATATACAGTATATATACTGAATATATTTTCTTTAACGCATGTGAGATTAAATAAAACCGCATAATTAGCATTAATATGTTTTTTATTGAGAGATTCAATGTCTCGTGCAATGTTTCGATATCGGTCGTTCAATAGGTACAACAAAGAACGGAAGTTATGAGCAGGTTGTGGGGTGGTAGGGGTTGTAGGAGGTTGTAACGTTTATGAGCAGGTTGTGGGGTGGTAGGGGTTGTAGGAGGTTGTAACGTTTATGAGCAGGTTGTGGGGTGGTAGGGGTTGTAGGAGGTTGTAACGTTTATGAGCAGGTTGTGGGGTGGTAGGGGTTGTAGGAGGTTGTAACGTTTATCAGCAGGTTGTGGGGTGGTAGGGGTTGTAGGAGGTTGTAACGTTTATCAGCAGGTTTAGGGGTTGTAGGAGGTTGTAACGTTTATCAGCAGGTTGTGGGGTGGTAGGGGTTGTAGGAGGTTGTAACGTTTATCAGCAGGTTGTGGGGTGGTAGGGGTTGTAGGAGGTTGTAACGTTTATGAGCAGGTTGTGGGGTGGTAGGGGTTGTAGGAGGTTGTAAAGTTTATCAGCAGGTTGTGGGGTGGTAGGGGTTGTAGGAGGTTGTAACGTTTATCAGCAGGTTGTGGGGTGGTAGGGGTTGTAGGAGGTTGTAACGTTTATCAGCAGGTTGTGGGGTGGTAGGGGTTGTAGGAGGTTGTAACGTTTATCAGCAGGTTGTGGGGTGGTCGGGGTTGTAGGAGGTTGTAACGTTTATCAGCAGGTTGTGGGGTGGTAGGGGTTGTAGGAGGTTGTAACGTTTATCAGCAGGTTGTGGGGTTGTAGGAGGTTGTAACGTTTATGAGCAGGTTGTGAGGTGGTAGGGGTTGTAGGAGGTTGTAAAGTTTATCAGCAGGTTGTGGGGTGGTAGGGGTTGTAGGAGGTTGTAACGTTTATCAGCAGGTTGTGGGGTGGTAGGGGTTGTAGGAGGTTGTAACGTTTATCAGCAGGTTGTGGGGTGGTAGGGGTTGTAGGAGGTTGTAACGTTTATGAGCAGGTTGTGGGGTTGTAGGAGGTTGTAACGTTTATCAGCAGGTTGTGGGGTTGTAGGAGGTTGTAACGTTTATCAGCAGGTTGTGGGGTGGTAGGGGTTGTAGGAGGTTGTAACGTTTATCAGCAGGTTGTGGGGTGGTAGGGGTTGTAGGAGGTTGTAACGTTTATCAGCAGATTGTGGGGGTGGTAGGGGTTGTAGGAGGTTGTAACGTTTATCAGCAGGTTGTGGGGTGGTAGGGGTTGTAGGAGGTTGTAACGTTTATGAGCAGGTTGTGAGGTGGTAGGGGTTGTAGGAGGTTGTAACGTTTATCAGCAGGTTGTGGGGTGGTAGGAGGTTGTAAAGTTTATCAGCAGGTTGTGGGGTGGTAGGGGTTGTAGGAGGTTGTAACGTTTATCAGCAGGTTGTGGGGTGGTAGGGGTTGTAGGAGGTTGTAACGTTTATCAGCAGGTTGTGGGGTTGTAGGAGGTTGTAACGTTTATCAGCAGGTTGTGGGGTTGTAGAAGGTTGTAACGTTTATCAGCAGATTGTGGGGTGGTAGGGGTTGTTGGAGGTTGTAACGTTTATCAGCAGGTTGTGGGGTGGTAGGGGTTGTAGGAGGTAACGTTTATCAGCAGGTTGTGGGGATGGTAGGGGTTGTAGGAGGTTGTAACGTTGATCAGCAGGTTGTGGGGTGGTAGGGGTTGTAGGAGGTTGTAACGTTTATGAGCAGGTTGTGGGGTTGTAGGAGGTTGTAACGTTTATCAGCAGGTTGTGGGGTTGTAGGAGGTTGTAACGTTTATCAGCAGATTGTGGGGTGGTAGGGGTTGTTGCAGGTTGTAACGTTTATCAGCAGGTTGTGGGGTGGTAGGGGTTGTAGGAGGTAACGTTTATCAGCAGGTTGTGGGGGTGGTAGGGGTTGTAGGAGGTTGTAACGTTGATCAGCAGGTTATGGGGTGGTAAGGGTTGTAGGAGGTTGTAACGTTTATCAGCAGGTTGTGGGGTGGTAGGGGTTGTAGGAGGTTGTAACGTTTATGAGCAGGTTGTGGGGTGGTAGGGGTTGTAGGAGGTTGTAACGTTTATGAGCAGGTTGTGGGGTGGTAGGGGTTGTAGGAGGTTGTAACGTTTATCAGCAGGTTTAGGGGTTGTAGGAGGTTGTAACGTTTATCAGCAGGTTGTGGGGTGGTAGGGGTTGTAGGAGGTTGTAACGTTTATCAGCAGGTTGTGGGGTGGTAGGAGGTTGTAACGTTTATGAGCAGGTTGTGGGGTGGTAGGGGTTGTAGGAGGTTGTAACGTTTATCAGCAGGTTGTGGGGTGGTAGGGGTTGTAGGAGGTTGTAACGTTTATCAGCAGGTTGTGGGGTGGTAGGGGTTGTAGGAGGTTGTAACGTTTATCAGCAGGTTGTGGGGTGGTAGGAGGTTGTAACGTTTATCAGCAGGTTGTGGGGTGGTCGGGGTTGTAGGAGGTTGTAACGTTTATCAGCAGGTTGTGGGGTGGTAGGGGTTGTAGGAGGTTGTAACGTTTATCAGCAGGTTGTGGGGTTGTAGGAGGTTGTAACGTTTATGAGCAGGTTGTGAGGTGGTAGGGGTTGTAGGAGGTTGTAACGTTTATCAGCAGGTTGTGGGGTGGTAGGGGTTGTAGGAGGTTGTAACGTTTATCAGCAGGTTGTGGGGTTGTAGGAGGTTGTAACGTTTATGAGCAGGTTGTGAGGTTGTAGGAGGTTGTAACGTTTATCAGCAGGTTGTGGGGTGGTAGGGGTTGTAGGAGGTAACGTTTATCAGCAGGTTGTGGGGTGGTAGGGGTTGTAGGAGGTTGTAACGTTTATCAGCAGGTTGTGGGGGTGGTAGGGGTTGTAGGAGCTTGTAACGTTTATCAGCAGGTTGTGGGGTGGTAGGGGTTGTAGGAAGTTGTAACGTTTATGAGCAGGTTGTCGGGTGGTAGGGGTTGTAGGAGGTTGTAACGTTTATCAGCAGGTTGTGGGGTGGCAGGGGTTGTAGGAGGTTGTAACGTTTATCAGCAGGTTGTGGGGTGGTAGGGGTTGTAGGAGGTTGTTACGTTTATCAGCAGGTTGTGGGGTGGTAGGGGTTGTAGGAGGTTGTAACGTTTATCAGCAGGTTGTGGGGTGGTAGGGGTTGTAGGAGGTTGTAACGTTTATCAGCAGGTTGTGGGGTGGTAGGGGTTGTAGGAGGTTGTAACGTTTATCAGCAGGTTGTGGGGTGGTAGGGGTTGTAGGAGGTTGTAACGTTTATCAGCAGGTTGTGGGGTTGTAGGAGGTTGTAACGTTTATGAGCAGGTTGTGAGGTGGTAGGGGTTGTAGGAGGTTGTAACGTTTATCAGCAGGTTGTGGGGTGGTAGGGGTTGTAGGAGGTTGTCAAGTTTATCAGCAGGTTGTGGGGTTGTAGGAGGTTGTAACGTTTATGAGCAGGTTGTGAGGTGGTAGGGGTTGTAGGAGGTTGTAACGTTTATCAGCAGGTTGTGGGGTGGTAGGGGTTGTAGGAGGTTGTAACGTTTATCAGCAGGTTGTGGGGTGGTAGGGGTTGTAGGAGGTTGTAACGTTTATCAGCAGGTTGTGGGGTTGTAGGAGGTTGTAACGTTTATCAGCAGGTTGTGGGGTTGTAGGAGGTTGTAACGTTTATCAGCAGATTGTGGGGTGGTAGGGGTTGTAGGAGGTAACGTTTATCAGCAGGTTGTGGGGGTGGTAGGGGTTGTAGGAGGTTGTAACGTTGATCAGCAGGTTGTGGGTGGTAGGGGTTGTAGGAGGTTGTAACGTTTATGAGCAGGTTGTGGGGTTGTAGGAGGTTGTAACGTTTATCAGCAGGTTGTGGGGTTGTAGGAGGTTGTAACGTTTATCAGCAGATTGTGGGGTGGTAGGGGTTGTTGGAGGTTGTAACGTTTATCAGCAGGTTGTGGGGTGGTAGGGGTTGTAGGAGGTAACGTTTATCAGCAGGTTGTGGGGGTGGTAGGGGTTGTAGGAGGTTGTAACGTTGATCAGCAGGTTGTGGGGTGGTAGGGGTTGTAGGAGGTTGTAACGTTTATGAGCAGGTTGTGGGGTGGTAGGGGTTGTAGGAGGTTGTAACGTTTATGAGCAGGTTGTGGGGTGGTAGGGGTTGTAGGAGGTTGTAACGTTTATGAGCAGGTTGTGGGGTGGTAGGGGTTGTAGGAGGTTGTAACGTTTATGAGCAGGTTGTGGGTTGGTAGGGGTTGTAGGAGGTTGTAACGTTTATCAGCAGGTTGTGGGGTGGTAGGAGGTTGTAACGTTTATGAGCAGGTTGTGGGGTGGTAGGGGTTGTAGGAGGTTGTAACGTTTATCAGCAGGTTGTGGGGTGGTAGGGGTTGTAGGAGGTTGTAACGTTTATCAGCAGGTTGTGGGGTGGTAGGGGTTGTAGGAGGTTGTAAAGTTTATCAGCAGGTTGTGGGGTGGTCGGGGTTGTAGGAGGTTGTAACGTTTATCAGCAGGTTGTGGGGTGGTAGGGGTTGTGGGAGGTTGTAACGTTTATCAGCAGGTTGTGGGGTGGTAGGGGTTGTAGGAGGTTGTAACGTTTATCAGCAGGTTGTGGGGTTGTAGGAGGTTGTAACGTTTATGAGCAGGTTGTGAGGTGGTAGGGGTTGTAGGAGGTTGTAACGTTTATCAGCAGGTTGTGGGGTGGTAGGGGTTGTAGGAGGTTGTAACGTTTATCAGCAGGTTGTGGGGTTGTAGGAGGTTGTAACGTTTATGAGCAGGTTGTGAAGTTGTAGGAGGTTGTAACGTTTATCAGCAGGTTGTGGGGTGGTAGGGGTTGTAGGAGGTAGCGTTTATCAGCAGGTTGTGGGGTGGTAGGGGTTGTAGGAGGTTGTAACGTTTATCAGCAGGTTGTGGGGGTGGTAGGGGTTGTAGGAGGTTGTAACGTTTATCAGCAGGTTGTGGGGTGGTAGGGGTTGTAGGAAGTTGTAACGTTTATGAGCAGGTTGTCGGGTGGTAGGGGTTGTAGGAGGTTGTAACGTTTATCAGCAGGTTGTGGGGTGGTAGGGGTTGTAGGAGGTTGTAACGTTTATCAGCAGGTTGTGGGGTGGTAGGGGTTGTAGGAGGTTGTAACGTTTATCAGCAGGTTGTGGGGTGGTAGGGGTTGTAGGAGGTTGTAACGTTTATCAGCAGGTTGTGGGGTGGTAGGGGTTGTAGGAGGTTGTAACGTTTCAGCAATAGCTCTTGCCATGTTCACACAGGTAATGATAAGAATTTAGCAATTAGAGGGGGATAGAATAGGGGGATGAAAATAGAGTTTATCAGTGGATAAAGAAGACAAGAATTAGAAATATGAAGTAAAGTTGGATATTAAAAGATAGTGGTCCGTCCACTTTGGTATTCTTGGTTAAGAACTTTGATTATATTTTATATATATGTTCCGTGACCAGAACATACCACCAGCTTCTTGTTTATATTACCTGTTTTCTATGTCCTGCCTCCCTGTTTGCACTTTGTGTTTATGTTTGTTGTTGTTTGTTTTCCTATGCATTATAGCATGGTTCCGGTGTTATAATTATTTAGTGTTGTTATTACTCTTTGGTGTTTGGATTATAAGTTGTTACATTTTGTTGTTCATTAAATATTTGTTTATTTTATTTTATTGGTTTACTCTTTATATTTATTTATTTTATTTATTTATTTATTTATTTATTTATTTATTTATTTATTTATTTATTTATTTATTTGTTTTTTTATTTGTTTATTTATTTATTATTATTTTATTTTTGTTTAATTGATGTTATTGATATATTTGTTTGTTCATTTGTATTTAATGGTATTTGTTGATTGACTAATTGAATGATGTATTTATTTATTATTGTTTTACTTTATATATTTATATTGTATATTTGTATATTTTGTTTATACAGTATATACATATATATATATATATATATATATATATATATATATATATATATATATATATATATATAATATGTTTTGTTTATACAGTATATATATATATATATATATATATATTGAGAATATATCACAAATACACGTGAGCCACTAAATGTTTCTAGTCTCTCAGTGGGGATCGAACCATCGACCATCAGAACGATAGCCGACGCTTAATCAATTACACCACGGCAGTCTAAAAGACACTCGGCTATCGTTCTGATGGTCGATGGTTCGATCCCCACTGAGAGACTAGAAACATTTAGTGGCTCACGTGTATTTGTGATATATTCTCAATATTTGTAACTCATGCTTTGTGGGTTAGAATTAAATGAAATCAATTTCAACCCGAGTTGCGTCGGGACACTCAAAAAAATCCGTGTATGGTATTCTGGAAATATGGATCCTACAACTAGGTTTGAATTGAAATATATTCGCCTAGTGGGTTTCCCTTCTCCCTAACATAAATAGGATAGAAGGCTGAGTGTCTTTTAGACTGCCGTGGTGTAATTGATTAAGCGTCGGCTATCGTTCTGATGGTCGATGGTTCGATCCCCACTGAGAGACTAGAAACATATATATATATATATATATATATATATTATTTTTATTTTTTTTCATTCTATTGATGGTGGTTATTTTATTGGAGATACTCGTTCTTATTTACAGGGACAGATACTAGGGACGAATTAATTGTACTGTAATTGGTATGATTAACATGAAGGGTGAGAGAGAGCGAGAGAGAGACCCACGGAACTTGTCCTGCGAGGCTCTCTCTCTCTCTCTCTCTCTCTCTCTCTCTCTCTCTCTCTCTCTCTCTCTCTCTCTCTCTCTCTCACTGACCAATGCGAGTGAGTATTCATGCGTCGGCCATTTTTTGCGACCCTGGCTCTGATTGGAGAATTCTCGACAAGTGTATGTTTTCAGCTTGGCTAACTCTCAATATTTTCTTGTGTCTTACATCTTATTGCATTCATTCATTCTGCATTCATCCATTTATTTCTTAAAAATAGGAAAATAAATGGGTATTTATAGGCGGCTCGGGGGTTCACGCGTCGCCAGGTATGCACATGTGGGCGGGGTAAGTCGGCAGTCTGCGTCCGTGGTTGGCTGGCCGCTGCTAGCCGCGCACTACGCCTGTTGATTGGCTGTTGGGGTCCGGGGGCACCAGGAGGTGGGCGTTGGCTAGGTATAGCAATGGCGGGGTCATTTCCATCGCGTTGTGTGTTGGTGTAGGATTTCCTCGCTGTGGGGAGAATTTGGAGGTATAATGTCTGGTTGTTAAGTGGGGGTGTTTAGTGCTTGTATGTATATAGCTTCAAGGATGGGAAGGCGTCTGGAGTCAGGTTCTTTATCTAATATGGAGGTGTTGCTATCAAGGTCTTTATGGGTTAGTTGAGGGTGGTCAGGGCTGTTATAATGATTTATGATAGCGCCAGATTGAAGACGAGTCTGGGTCATTCCGATATACTATAATACCTGGCTATACTAACTTCCAAATATATATTTATATATATTATATTCTGGCAACTATTAGAAGATTGTATTCAGCTTAGGAAGGACCTCTAGCAATAATAAGGCTTCAAACTATCTCAACCAACCCTTTTAGCTACCACAGAACCTTCCCAAGCTGCATAATATCGTCTAATTATAGGCCTAGCTAGAATAAAATATAACACGTCGCTGATACTCAATGGGTTAATTTTGCTCTTATTGTAACATTTATCCAAAGTAAATCTCCATGCAATTATGACCGATATTATGCCGATACCAACTAAAAACCTTTATGGGGGTCACCGGGTTTTTTGTTATCTCTCTTTCAACTTTTCTCTGGGTTGTTTCCATTCGGCCCCATTCAACCAACTGTTTTAAGACGTTTATCCACATCCCGGTGTCGATTTCTTCCTTGCGAGCGATAGCGAGCCAGCATTGTATGGAGAAATCCGGCTTCGCCGGAGAAATTTTTTCAATCGAAAAATGTACAAATTTAATTTGTCAAAACAGAAATATATAATTATATAGTATTGCCACCTGGGTGGGGTAAACGTCTTAAAATAGTAGGCTGAATGGGGCCAAATGGATACAAGCCAAAGAGAGGGAGAGAGAGAACAAAAATGCGAGGTGTGCCCCTTTCATGAAGGTGTTTTAATGGAGCTCCCAATCTATATAATGTCGTCTGCTTCGGGATAATTCAGGACACTTTCCTTCGTCTGTCACAAGTTCCTGTTTGATGTAGAGTAATTAATAACACATACAGTACATATATTTTACTGTAAAAGATAATCATTATTATTATAAACATTTTTGATAATAATAATTTGAATATATTAAAGATTAACTGTGGATGTTGGGTTTGGTGCATGGGTTGAATTATGAATGGGTTCACTCACTGATTCAATCTGCTTCGAAACAATAACCTTTAGATGTAACGTAATTATGGATGGGTTCACTCACTGATTCAATCTGCTTCGAAACAATAACCTTTAGATGTAACGTAATTATGGATGGGTTCACTCACTGATTCAATCTGCTTCGAAACAATAACCTTTAGATGTAACTTAATTATGGATGGGTTCACTCACTGATTCAATCTGCTTCGAAACAATAACCTTTAGATGTAACGTAATTATGGATGGGTTCACTCACTGATTCAATCTGCTTCGAAACAATAACCTTTAGATGTAACGTAATTATGGATGGGTTCACTCACTGATTCAATCTGCTTCGAAACTATAACCTTTAGATGTAACTTAATTAGTTTATCTTCAAACATTCACTTATCTCGTTTTCTCTCATAAAAACTACTAACATAGAAAACGTGTGGTACAGTCCTTCTCAAATGTCGTAGCCGTACACTACAAAGTTCTGTATGTCCTTTCTGGATTATATAAGATAGTATTCCTTACCAATACTGAACTATACTGGAGTATAAAGGTATTCTGTATGTGTGGCTCAGGAAGGTATTCTGTATGTGTGGCTCAGGAAGGTATTCTGTATGTGTGGCTCAGGAAGTGATGTCTTGTCTTCTTAATAGACTAATAACACGGTTAAGGGGATAGTTTTGTTTTTTAGTTTTTTATTCAGTTATATATTGTTGTTGTTTCCTCGCTAGACCTCCATCAAGCTAAAAAAATCACCACCTAGATCCCCCTTCAAGATAAATTTGTAAATTTTTCGGTAGAAAAATGTCCCGGCAGAAGGCCGGTTCCTCTTATAATTAGCATAGGCTCGCTATCGCTCGCCAGGAAAAAATCGACACCTAAATGACACGAAAGGTTTTAACATTGACAACGAAATGGGGCGATAGGTGTTAAAATCGTCAAACTAATGGGCGTTCGTCTGAAACACTCAAAACTAAAACTAATGGGGCTAAGCACGAGGGAGAAAGTGGTCCAGAAAAGCTGCCCATCTCCCCTTAAGGCAGGACATGACTTTTGGTGCAGACTGTACAGTGGTTGGTAGAAGTTGTAGTTGTGATCAAGAGGTACTGTACGTACTGTACAAGGAAGGGACTGGAGTTCTAGAAAAGGGGCTCCAGTCCCGACTTTATGTGTGCTGGCTTCAGAGGTGGTTTTTAGTTTGTTCCCTAGACCTCCATCAAGCTAGAAATTACACCCCCCTTCACCCCTGTTCAAGATTAATTTGTACATTTTTCGGTATAAATATTTCCCGGCCGAAGGCCAATTCTTCTTAAATTACAGGCTCGCTATCGCTCGCCAGGACAAATTCGACACGTAAATGGCACGAACGATCTTAACATTTATAGAAATGAGGCGAAAGTCTTAATATAGCCAAACAAATTGGGCGAACGTCTTAAAATCTCAAACGCAATGGGCTAAGCATGAGGGAGAAAGGAGTCCAGAACAAAATCCCTGAAGTGGAAATCTGCCCTAAATAATCCAATAGGGTTGATAGCCTCTGAAGTCCTATTTTAAGGGGTTGACCTGTTTTTGTTTTTCCTTGTCTCTTTCTCTGTCTTTTATTCATTCGCCCCCATTCAGGCTACTGTTTTATGACGTTTATCCCCATCCAGGTGTCGATTTCTTCCTGGCGAGCGATAGCGAGTCGGTATTATATGGAGACATCCGGCTTCGCCGGAGACATTCTTTTATCGAAAAATGTACAAATTTAGCCAACTGAGGAGTTGAATACTTACGATAATACAGTATATATTGCACCTCGGAATTTTAAGTTCCCATTACGGTTTATCTGTACGATCGCTATTCAGAGCTTTGACCTACTTTGACTCCGATCCAAAAGGCACAACAACTATTTATCAGCCAAATCAGAAACTACTTTTAAGTAATGAACTCTTTAATTACGTTAATAGATATGATCAGATCAGATCAGATGAAGTATTGAGGGATAAGCCTTTACAACGGCACCTCGTATCTACATTATACTTTTCCTATTGTTCTGAAGCGTGTAGAGAGGGGAGAAGGGGTGTTGGAGAGAGAGGAAGCTGTTGGAGTGGCTTTGTTATGTGTGTTTAGTATATATACGTCGTCAGGATGTTCCCTGACTGGGTGCGAGCGTGTGAAACATGCTAGGACGTACTACCACACCCACTAAATGTCCGCCGTGGCAGGGATTCGATCCCGGGTCTTGCAGATTCACACGTGAGCGTGCTCACCACCAGAGATTGTGTATAGGAGATTGGAGTCTTCCTATGTATTCTATTAATAAAAGGTGCCTCTAAACGTTGCCAGTTACCCTTTTTCGATTTTTTTTTCTGCATCATCTATTGCAGGGATCCAGAACTACTCAACGTGAATAAATCTACGGATGTAGCCTACCCTCCATTGATTTATTGTTATTATATGTACCGGTACACTACTTTTCTCTCTCTCTCTCTCTCTCTCTATATATATATGTATATATATATATATATATATATATATATATATATATATATATATATGTATATACGATATATACTGTATATATAGCCTATATATTATTTATGTTTGACCAAAGTTTGAGTGTGGCTGTGTACTTCCAGGTTAGTAACTTATATTACAATGTAAATACTTGTCTTCAATTGTGATTAGTTTTTCATATAGGCTACATTCATTGTTAATAAATGTACAGTCAATATCAAATAATCAACAGCCTTCATGATCCATTGCAAACCATATCCTTATTCTCAAGGTCAACCACAGCCTCCTTACATCATCACGGAGGCTTGGTTCAGCTTGGTAAGCTATGTAATTAACCCCTTCTATACCGACGACGTCTTTTGATTTTATTCTGGCTCCTACTAATCGATTGTATTCACTTTAGGAAGGATGTTTAGCAATTATAAGGCTTCGAACTATCTCAATCAACCCTTTTAACTACCACAGATCCTTTCTAAGCTGTATAAAATCGTCTACATATTGCTAGAATAAAATATAACATACGTCGACGGTACAGAATGGGTTAATGGAGTATTGTTCACATTTCAGTGTAGGCAATACATTGGAGTGCTTTTGTATATCAGTGTACTCTTAAATCATTGTATTCATAATGACTATGGCTGATATGGTGATAGCAAACAAGTTACATGAGTTTCTATAGACTCTACACGAGACACGTGTACACCATTGCAGCAAGGGAGAGGAACTGTCAATAAACAGACGACAGAAGTATTTTCCCGCGATAGGGAGGAGCTATGCGCTACCGCCATCTATGTGCAGGGTTCCAGCCAAATCTGTAAATAATGGCCAAGCACGCCCCTCTTAGGTATTGTTACTCTGTTTGGTAGCTCGCTCAGACGTTCGTTACAGTAGGTGAATATGAACCCCCAACCTCCCAGTATACGTACAGCTAGCTTAGAGTGCGGATGTGTGTGTGTGTAGCCCGTGAAGTGTCCACGTGGATGGAAATGAGTTAATAATAGTAAGTATGACCGTAACTTTATAATATTAGTTTACGATTCTTCTCTCAATTATTGAACAATCGATATTGCGTATTGTCAATGTTATTTCGTGTATTGGAAACTAATTTGACCCCATCTAAGTACTGTAGGCTAGTTGGGATGTAAGTTATGTAATTTGACCCCATATAAGTACTGTAGGCTAGTTGGGATGTAAGTTATGTAATTTGACCCCATATAAGTACTGTAGGCTAGTTGGGATGTAAGTTATGTAATTTGACCCCATCTAAGTACTGTAGGCTAGTTGGGATGTAAGTTATGTAATTTGACCCCATATAAGTACTGTAGGCTAGTTGGGATGTAAGTTATGTAATTTGACCCCATATAAGTACTGTAGGCTAGTTGGGATGTAAGTTATGTAATTTGCGATTCTACGCCATATTCGTTCCAATTCCAACGTACAGGCGGGTGTTTGGGGGGGGGGGGGGGGGGGTTCTGCTTATTTTATGTGATTCTTAGTAAAATGCCCCAGAATGAGAAGCCCACCACAGAAGCCACGAACGAACACCACACAGAAACACCAAAAGAAAGGTCCACAGAACGAAAGGACCAGCTGACCGAGCCAGCCATTTCAGCCAGGCCCAAGCCCGCAGGGCTAAGCAGCTCATGGCCGCACCTTCTTTAACTTTTCTAAACTGACCATTTTTCCACACCTCACGTACACTAACCCCCTCGTGTCCTACACTCCTAACTACAAAGATGATGAACAGGAATATACATTCATATTAAAAACAACCATGCCCTGTCCCGACGTTGAGCCAATGCCAACACATCAGACAGCCATAATATTTATGTATGTTCTTACATCCGAGAAGTAGATTTTATATATATCTTAGAAGTTAAAACACCCACGTTTGTTCCTAGACCTCTTATATCATTTTCCATGACTAGTATAGATATATGTAACCCGTGCCCACTGCCCAGTCGCCCCTTGCATTTGTTCCTCTAGTAACTAAGTCTATAATATTAACTGCCACCAGCATTGATACGACATGGCGGCACTGTCCTTGCTACAAAGATGATGAACAGGAATATACATTCATATTAAAAACAACCATGCCCTGTCCCGACGTTGAGCCAATGCCAACACATCAGACAGCCATAATATTTATGTATGTTCTTACATCCGAGAAGTAGATTTTATATATATTTTAGAAGTTAAAACACCCACGATTGTCCCTAGACCTCTTCTATCATTTTCCATGACGAGTATAGATATATGTAACCCGTGCTCAGTCGCCCCTTGCATTGTTCCTCTAGTAACTAAGTCTATAATATTAACTGCCACCAGCATTGATACGACATAGCGGCACTGTCCTTGCTACAAAGATGATGAACAGGAATATACATTCATATTAAAAACAACCATGCCCTGTCCCGACGTTGAGCCAATGCCAACACATCAGACAGCCATAATTATATCTATGTATGTTCTTGCATCCGAGAAGTAGATGTTATATATTTTAGAAGTTAAAACACCCACGATTGTCCCTAGACCTCTTATATCATTTTCCATGACGAGTATAGATATATGTAACCCGTGCTCAGTCGCCCCTTGCATTGTTCCTCTAGTAACTAAGTATTAATATTAACATTCCCTAACATCTTGTCTTGTCAGACTAAGCTTTATGAAGACCCATCGCCCCATAAATCTATGTATGCAATCCTTAGGTTAAGTATTTTTATCCGCCATTGTGTTCACCTTTTTCCATTTACTTTCCACAATTGTCATACGTCTTCCCCTTGCCTCCTTCGTATCCACAGCCCACACTACGCCAATTTACTTCGTGTCTTACACCTCTTACCCCAACCAGAGATTGTATAAGATAACCTGGTTACCAGTATCTGTCATAAGTACCCCGAAACAATAACTAAGTACCCCTACGAACTGCCGCTTTTGTTGGTATTTATATTTATATTTAATAGAAAACGCAGTTCCCAGGACCAACTAATAGTATCCATAACCCTCGGACTGATCACATAACTCTATCTTTTCCAGACTCATACCACCCCATAGTTGCATTCCCCGGTAGCATATTTTGGCTAACGTATTCTACTGCCTTTTCAAACTTTCCATATCAAGTGTAGCCTAATGCCACCCCCACGCCCAGGGACCTTAGGGGCAAAATTTCCCTGTAGCCCTTGAACTCTCCCCCCCTCTCAGTAAGAATTCCCGCGCTTCTCGACTCTTGTCCGACCTAGCCTCTCTCTCATACCTCTTGAAGATCCTTGAATTGTCCGTTGCTAACGCTCTCCAACCTTTTATATATATACTCCTATCCAGCCTACCTTCACTTAGTAGGCCAGAACAACATTAGAACTTTACTAGCCCCTTGCATGCCATCTATTCTCTTACAACACATTCACAACCCTGCACCCAATGGTCGTCGGTGCGAGGCTAGCCGCCCCGCCAGTCACTAACTTCTATTGCCATACTTCCAGATAAATGTGGCAGAGTTAGCAACCCAGTCTCCACCACATCCAGCAAACTCTACAATTAACAACCAGCCGAGTAAAACCAGCTAGCTAAGGCACCTTCGGTTTTGGTATTAAAGACACCCACATCTGTCTCATACACAGAGGGTTATTATAAACACTGGTGATATGGCAAGCCCCTAGCCACAGCCGCCGGACGACGATCACAGAGAGAGTGCGCCCAGCTCCCCCTTTTGGCCCACCCGAGGAGGGAGACCCCCACCCCCGCGGAGGTATACCTGGCCCCTGTTTTGACTTTCGAGTCATTGCCAGGTAGCACAGGAATTCTTCCTATCAATGAACTAACCATGAATGACTAACACCTTTACTAACCTCTATTAACTCACAATAAACCATTTACCTTTCTTGCATGCTCTGATCACTAAATTAGCACCTCAGATATACCATAGAATGAAGATTGAACAATCTAGAGAGACGTTCCTATCACAGCTGTCCCCATCCTCCTCGCAAAGTAGATCCAGTCTCTCTCCCCTAAATACGTCCAGTATAGCCAAAATAGTACCTCTTACTAAGGCTCAGTTATATGAAATATAAAGGCTTTCCTATAGCCCTGTGCCACAACAGTAAATACCATCTTACCTAGTCTCCATTTCTATTGAGAGCTCAATTAAGTTCATAAGACTCGAGATCCCTACTGTCTACAGGGTCCAGAACCGAGCCTATAAATCTAACTCCCGCCCCCAGTCAAATCAGTTGAAAGCTAGACACCAACCAGGGGTCACTACCCTGCAGTTAACCTCTAGCTCTGCCCTTGTGTTGTTCCGGAGTGAGATCCCAGAACCGGCAGACTCCGTGGCAGATTTGGATGGAAGGACCTGCCCACGTATTTAAGAACTTCACACATATGGACACCCTGGACGGCCGCGGAACCAGTCGTTAGCCCCCAACATCATGGACGCAAGATAACCAGGACCAGACCCATCAGATACTACCCAAGATTCTCTTTAGCAGTACTACATCTTACTGTGCTGTTTAGAGATTTCACTAATTAAATATTTCTACGAAGTGGCTAAGACCTTGCCCAGTGTAATACAGACTTAACCATTCCATTTGGGACGTACTAAGCGATCAGTGCTCATTAATTAACAGGCGACCTTGACTCTCGTAATTACCTTATTCAGATATTAAAACTCTAGTGATATCTAACGTTCGCCCACTGATTTGCGTTCTATGTATTTCTGAAACAAGGATATAAAACTTAGATCAGTACCCCTCTGAGGTTACAATAGAATTCCCGTGCTCTAAAATACGCGTGTCTAATCTAGTCTGTGAACTACTACTTGTGCACCAGAGCTACCAGTAATAAATCTAACAGTGAATATGAATCTATAAGTAACATTGATGGTCTTCGGTATATAAACCTGTTAAATCAAAGCCAGTGATCAGAAGATTAATACCTGAACGTTGGAAGTGGGAGACTAGGCTCCATCCAGATCCACTTATGCTAGTGTTGTTCCATTCTATTATATTGTCTTACACAAGTATTCTGCAGTGGTATATTAATAAACGTGATCGTGTAACTTGCTACCATGTGTTTCTTTGTGTTCTCTATTCCTCATATCTTGTATTGTGCATGCAGCCTTCTATACCCAGTCAATTAGAACTCACATTACCCAAGTTAAACCTGTAGAAAAACAGGGCATAACATTGGCGGCAGCGGTGGTTCTTGATTCGGATAAAAGGTTGCATTACACTGCAAGTTTGGAACAGTAGAAGCATGGCAACAGGTCGAAATCTTCAGCCACTCGCACACATTCCCAAGTATGATTTAAACACTTATGATATCACCAGTTACTTAGACATAATAAAGCCAGTATACGATGTGGTATTTTATAATGACCGCGAAAAAATCGCCTGGGGAATTTTGCATATTATACAGTTGGGAGAAGCCGTTTCCCAACTTGTTGATAAGCCTACCTTTAAAGAATTTATCCACCAAATGGTGGCACAGAATACGCCAGAGAGTACCTGGAACCAGTTTCGATCCTTCGTGATCCGGACCTTAGATCCACTTTTGGGTTCCCCCGTCGCCCCCAAAATAATAAAAGTCGACGAGATCAAGTATGAAGGGGATATAAATGTGACCCTCATACAACTCTACAGATACGTGAGGACCACGTATAGCTATGAAGATTACGACCAACAAAATGAACTCTTATTCACCGCTTTGTTAAACATCCTCCCACCCCACATCACCGCCCATCTCGACCCGTATGGCTTATTCGAAGAACATATGCTCTCCATCAGAGAAGAATGCCTACGCAGTTCGATGAATCCCCTATCCAACCCTTCAGCCCCTATCCAAGACTCCGTGCACCCTTCCAAAATGACTTCCGGTGAAAGTCCAACCCCAGTGCACTCTTCCTTGCCTCTATCCTCTCTGACCATCCCTAACTCTTCCCCCACCAACCCTCCACAGCCCCCCCAACAAACTCCGTATTCTAGCTATGCCTACCCATGTAGGCCTCCCTCAACATATTTTCCCCATGACCCCAGAAATGTTCAGCTATCCCCCCACCAACAAAATTTCCCTTGTGACAAGTTTCAGTCGGTAGCTTGTGACAGTTTTCAGTCGGTAGCTCCCTTCTACCCCCACACAGTTAATACCCCTAGAAAACGTCGAAACCCCACACTTGACTCGCCCTCTCATGTCAAAAGAAAACGTCGAAACCCCACACTCGACTCGCCCTCTCATGTCAAACGAACTCGCCAGTCCCAGATAACCTCTAACCAGACCGAGACTGCCACCAAGAAAATTCCCCAAACTCGTCCTGTTAATGTCAAAAAAACCCACCAACCCCAGATAACCGCTAACCAGACCGTGACTGCCACCAAGAAGATTCCCAAAATTCGTCCTGTTAAAAACTCCAAATCCATACATCAGTCCTCTACCAATAACCCCTGTTCTACACCTAACTCTTCCCCCACCAACCCGCCGCAGTCCCCCCAACAAATCCCGTTTCCTAACTCGCTCACCTCTCACCACCCTGACCCTCCCACACACACCGTTAATCCTCCCCTCACACGTGACGACCTAGGGACCCAACTATGTTCCCCCCCTTCCCCCAGAAATACTCAGCTATTCCCCCACCAACAAAATCTCCCTTGTGACGGTTTTCCGTCAGTAGCTCCCTTCCACCCCCCCACAATTCACACTCCTAATAAACTTCAAAACCCCACACTTGACTCACCCCCTCATGACAGACAAACCCACCAACCCCAGATAACCTCTAACCAAACCGTCACTGCCACCGACACACCCCACCCCTCTGATCCTCCCACACGCGCCGTTAATCCTCCCCTCACGCGTGACGACCTAGGGACCCAACCATGTTCCCCCCCTTCCCCCAGAAATACTCCGCTATTCCCCCACCAACAAAATCTCCCTTGTGACAGTTTTCCGTCAGTAGCTCCCTTCACACCCAGCATTTCATTGGTGGCAGCTAGGGAACGTGACCAGGTAGCTACGTGGAGCACCCGTCACGCGAACCCTATACCAACAATATTGAGATTGCTGAGGTAATACAGCTACGATACCTTACGACCTTAAAATAGGCTAGGGACTAGCCTAGTTAAAGAAGGATGTAATGTAATGCCCTCGAAAATGTCCCGCACCCACAATAATACTAACCCGAGTTGACGTCAGGTATAGCGTAAAATAGTCGGAGATGGTAAGTCCAATAAACTCATCACGTGATAACACCACGAGACTATCACCTGGTTCTTAAAAATCGGACTAAGGTTGCTATACTTTTAGTACGTCCGTGGTAGTACAGTGGGTTAGCGCGCGGGCCTGGTGGTGATGGTTGGGTCACTAACCAGGGTTCGAACCCCACCCAAGGTATCTCAAAACCTGTGGGTTTTTAGGAGGGTTAAATTCCCTTCAGAGGTTCGTACCCCGCGCCAGGTACCAGGAAAAGTTGATCCTAAAGGTAGCCTGGGGATATTTCAGGAGACCATGAATTCCCTTCACACCCAGCATTTCATTAAGGAGAGGGAAGTAAAATGCCCCAGAATGAGAAGCCCACCACAGAAGCCACGAACGAACACCACACAGAAACACCAAAAGAAAGGTCCACAGAACGAAAGGACCAGCTGACCGAGCCAGCCATTTCAGCCAGGCCCAAGCCCGCAGGGCTAAGCAGCTCATGGCCGCACCTTCTTTAACTTTTCTAAACTGACCATTTTTCCACACCTCACGTACACTAACCCCCTCGTGTCCTACACTCCTAACTACAAAGATGATGAACAGGAATATACATTCATATTAAAAACAACCATGCCCTGTCCCGACGTTGAGCCAATGCCAACACATCAGACAGCCATAATATTTATGTATGTTCTTACATCCGAGAAGTAGATTTTATATATATCTTAGAAGTTAAAACACCCACGTTTGTTCCTAGACCTCTTATATCATTTTCCATGACTAGTATAGATATATGTAACCCGTGCCCACTGCCCAGTCGCCCCTTGCATTTGTTCCTCTAGTAACTAAGTCTATAATATTAACTGCCACCAGCATTGATACGACATGGCGGCACTGTCCTTGCTACAAAGATGATGAACAGGAATATACATTCATATTAAAAACAACCATGCCCTGTCCCGACGTTGAGCCAATGCCAACACATCAGACAGCCATAATATTTATGTATGTTCTTACATCCGAGAAGTAGATTTTATATATATTTTAGAAGTTAAAACACCCACGATTGTCCCTAGACCTCTTCTATCATTTTCCATGACGAGTATAGATATATGTAACCCGTGCTCAGTCGCCCCTTGCATTGTTCCTCTAGTAACTAAGTCTATAATATTAACTGCCACCAGCATTGATACGACATAGCGGCACTGTCCTTGCTACAAAGATGATGAACAGGAATATACATTCATATTAAAAACAACCATGCCCTGTCCCGACGTTGAGCCAATGCCAACACATCAGACAGCCATAATTATATCTATGTATGTTCTTGCATCCGAGAAGTAGATGTTATATATTTTAGAAGTTAAAACACCCACGATTGTCCCTAGACCTCTTATATCATTTTCCATGACGAGTATAGATATATGTAACCCGTGCTCAGTCGCCCCTTGCATTGTTCCTCTAGTAACTAAGTATTAATATTAACATTCCCTAACATCTTGTCTTGTCAGACTAAGCTTTATGAAGACCCATCGCCCCATAAATCTATGTATGCAATCCTTAGGTTAAGTATTTTTATCCGCCATTGTGTTCACCTTTTTCCATTTACTTTCCACAATTGTCATACGTCTTCCCCTTGCCTCCTTCGTATCCACAGCCCACACTACGCCAATTTACTTCGTGTCTTACACCTCTTACCCCAACCAGAGATTGTATAAGATAACCTGGTTACCAGTATCTGTCATAAGTACCCCGAAACAATAACTAAGTACCCCTACGAACTGCCGCTTTTGTTGGTATTTATATTTATATTTAATAGAAAACGCAGTTCCCAGGACCAACTAATAGTATCCATAACCCTCGGACTGATCACATAACTCTATCTTTTCCAGACTCATACCACCCCCTAGTTGCATTCCCCGGTAGCATATTTTGGCTAACGTATTCTACTGCCTTTTCAAACTTTCCATATCAAGTGTAGCCTAATGCCACCCCCACGCCCAGGGACCTTAGGGGCAAAATTTCCCTGTAGCCCTTGAACTCTCCCCCCCTCTCAGTAAGAATTCCCGCGCTTCTCGACTCTTGTCCGACCTAGCCTCTCTCTCATACCTCTTGAAGATCCTTGAATTGTCCGTTGCTAACGCTCTCCAACCTTTTATATATATACTCCTATCCAGCCTACCTTCACTTAGTAGGCCAGAACAACATTAGAACTTTACTAGCCCCTTGCATGCCATCTATTCTCTTACAACACATTCACAACCCTGCACCCAATGGTCGTCGGTGCGAGGCTAGCCGCCCCGCCAGTCACTAACTTCTATTGCCATACTTCCAGATAAATGTGGCAGAGTTAGCAACCCAGTCTCCACCACATCCAGCAAACTCTACAATTAACAACCAGCCGAGTAAAACCAGCTAGCTAAGGCACCTTCGGTTTTGGTATTAAAGACACCCACATCTGTCTCATACACAGAGGGTTATTATAAACACTGGTGATATGGCAAGCCCCTAGCCACAGCCGCCGGACGACGATCACAGAGAGAGTGCGCCCAGCTCCCCCTTTTGGCCCACCCGAGGAGGGAGACCCCCACCCCCGCGGAGGTATACCTGGCCCCTGTTTTGACTTTCGAGTCATTGCCAGGTAGCACAGGAATTCTTCCTATCAATGAACTAACCATGAATGACTAACACCTTTACTAACCTCTATTAACTCACAATAAACCATTTACCTTTCTTGCATGCTCTGATCACTAAATTAGCACCTCAGATATACCATAGAATGAAGATTGAACAATCTAGAGAGACGTTCCTATCACAGCTGTCCCCATCCTCCTCGCAAAGTAGATCCAGTCTCTCTCCCCTAAATACGTCCAGTATAGCCAAAATAGTACCTCTTACTAAGGCTCAGTTATATGAAATATAAAGGCTTTCCTATAGCCCTGTGCCACAACAGTAAATACCATCTTACCTAGTCTCCATTTCTATTGAGAGCTCAATTAAGTTCATAAGACTCGAGATCCCTACTGTCTACAGGGTCCAGAACCGAGCCTATAAATCTAACTCCCGCCCCCAGTCAAATCAGTTGAAAGCTAGACACCAACCAGGGGTCACTACCCTGCAGTTAACCTCTAGCTCTGCCCTTGTGTTGTTCCGGAGTGAGATCCCAGAACCGGCAGACTCCGTGGCAGATTTGGATGGAAGGACCTGCCCACGTATTTAAGAACTTCACACATATGGACACCCTGGACGGCCGCGGAACCAGTCGTTAGCCCCCAACATCATGGACGCAAGATAACCAGGACCAGACCCATCAGATACTACCCAAGATTCTCTTTAGCAGTACTACATCTTACTGTGCTGTTTAGAGATTTCACTAATTAAATATTTCTACGAAGTGGCTAAGACCTTGCCCAGTGTAATACAGACTTAACCATTCCATTTGGGACGTACTAAGCGATCAGTGCTCATTAATTAACAGGCGACCTTGACTCTCGTAATTACCTTATTCAGATATTAAAACTCTAGTGATATCTAACGTTCGCCCACTGATTTGCGTTCTATGTATTTCTGAAACAAGGATATAAAACTTAGATCAGTACCCCTCTGAGGTTACAATAGAATTCCCGTGCTCTAAAATACGCGTGTCTAATCTAGTCTGTGAACTACTACTTGTGCACCAGAGCTACCAGTAATAAATCTAACAGTGAATAGGAATCTACAAGTAACATTGATGGTCTTCGGTATATAAACCTGTTAAATCAAAGCCAGTGATCAGAAGATTAATACCTGAACGTTGGAAGTGGGAGACTAGGCTCCATCCAGATCCACTTATGCTAGTGTTGTTCCATTCTATTATATTGTCTTACACAAGTATTCTGCAGTGGTATATTAATAAACGTGATCGTGTAACTTGCTACCATGTGTTTCTTTGTGTTCTCTATTCCTCATATCTTGTATTGTGCATGCAGCCTTCTATACCCAGTCAATTAGAACTCACATTACCCAAGTTAAACCTGTAGAAAAACAGGGCATAACATTTAGCTTATAGATATTTAACTTCCATTGATAGTTTACCACACCCACTAACAATTTGTAGAGCCTCACCACTAAGTTGTCCCTTTAGATACGTAAATTTATGAATCTCAGTTAAGTCTGTTTGGGAGTGAACACTACAATCAAAGAGCTCCCAGAAACCCACCCACTGTGTTGGATCCCCGTCAAAAACTGGCAACTTCAGGAAGGGTAGCTTAATACCCTTCTGTTTCCTACTTGCTGCGCTATCATGAGATCTACCAGTAGTGGTTGTCTGTAGAGCACTATCTAACTCAGCTAACTGACTGTTTACTTGATTAACATACTGCATATCGTTCACCATCTCCTCCTCTAACTGATCATCTGAATATAAGCTATACAACTCTACGTTATACGACTCGATATCAGCTAGGGCCTTTTCTAAAGTGATTTTCACACCCTTTACATCATGCAGAGTAGCAGCATGTTCAATAAATTCAGACAGATTAGAGGTGAGCTTAGTAATCCCTCCCTTCTTGGCGGCCCTGAACCGCCACAATGACTTTATTTTCTCCTCCATTCTTAAAAAATTTACGGTAACTAAAGCTTAAGGAACAGCAATACTAATCGTCACTGTAGGCTAACCTATTCTAATCTATTCTAAGCCTAGGCTTACCTACTTACATTGATGACGACAGCTAGCAAGCAAATTGAAGCATGCAGATCGCGTGCCCCCTGTGAGTTTACAAATTATCAAAGAAAAGGAAATTTTCCCCTATGTCATATTACTCTACTTTACAATATTTACTTTACTAGCCTATATTAAATTTTAACAAATTACAAGGAAAAAGAAAGGAAAAGAAAGAGAAAGAAGGATCACGACTCCTCTGAAGGAGGAACAGCCGCAGCCGTCGTCCTAGTCTTTAGATCTAGCCTATTGCGTCGACTGCTCCTCCTCGGCCTTGTCCTTCTCCTCAAAGAAGGCATGCGCTCTGTTCAGTAGCCTATCTAATACCTTCCGGCTCCCTGGCGCATCTAACCCAGGCTGAGGTCTGCCTGACAATGTCCACCCTTGCCCCTGGTTTATAGAACTGCTTAACAAAAAAAAAATGCAGGGCACTGCACTGGACGGTCCAGCGGAAAATCCCGGACATATGCGCCCCTCAACATTTGTCCACTGGATCGCCCAGCTCTACACAAAGGCAGACAAGTCAGGCCTAATATCCCCCCAATTCCTATCAATATATAACAGATGGCCCAGTATCCTGGTCACGGCACCAATTATATCCTGTTTATTATTCCTAGAGGGTAGAGGAGAAACGGATATAAATTAAATAACTAAACCTGGAAAGATGAATTGGCCTAGGCTATAAAAATGATACCGGGTCGGCGTTTGACTTACTTGTAAACATGTATGTGTAGGTTATCTGTGGTAGTCCCAGTAATATCTATGAAGTACTTCTAGTATTAAAGGAACTTAGCTGTGATGCAAAGAGTGTAGCTTAGGTGATGGACATGTCGGTAGGTGAATATCAGTGAAGTTCTGGTGTTATGTGGCAGCAACTGGCGGTCTGTCTTGGCCGGGTGAAGTCTGTCTGAAGTGTGTCTGAGATTCCCTTTTATCGTGACAATATAAAATATATTTAATGGTTCTATATCGTCCCCCGTGATTAAATAATAAGGAAAAATAAACTAAGATATAATTGGTGCAACCACAGTAATATTTATCCACAAAGATAATTAAAGTAATGCGTATAAACAAAAAGGAACCAGCTGTCGTGAACCCGGGAAATTCAAACTACGGTATATATACCAGCTAGGATTCACGACATTCACTAATAATGAATGTTTGTCTACAAATCCCCTAAATTATGTCTTATTTGCATTCCTTGACCTAAAAAACTTACTTTTAGACACCAAGAACACATTAATGGCTTTTACATGAGCGAAAATATGGCATATTTAGTTTTTGGGGCGGCCATCTTGGATTTTGCCCCCTGGCAGAGTTAGCCCACACTTTTGTGAGTGACATTGGTGCTTATTTTGTTCAGTATCTTCAAATCCTCTAAAAAACACCTTCAAACTTTGATCAGGAGTAATTGGTCACGGAATACTCTGGTAGGATCCTCTACTATGAGGTAGTGTGTATGCATATGTTGCTTAGTTGTTTAAGCCCTTCTGAGGCGAAAGGTCTCAAACTCGACAAACTAATGGGCCGAACGAACGGCATAAAATCTGATAACTAATGGGGCTAAACATGACGGAGAAGGGGGTTCAGACAAACGACCCATCTCCCCTTAATGGTTATATAGTGTAGTTCCTCAACACTACCTCACAATTCATAATTAGTCTGCTCTACTTTAAGGGGAGATGTTTGGTTTGTCTGGCCTTCATCTCCCTCATGTTTAGCTCCATTAGTTTGGAGATTTTAAGATGTTCGCCCCATTAGTTAGGCGATTTTAAGACCAAATGCTCCATTTATTTGTCAATATTAAGACCTTTCGTGCCATTTAGGTGTCGATGTTTTTCTGGCGAGCGATAGCGACCCTTTAATTTAGGAGGAACCGGCCGGCATATTTTTCTATGGAAATGTTTACAATTATATCTAGAAGGGGGATTATGGAGATGTTTGTTTAAGCTTAATGGAAGCGTAGTGAGGACAACAAAATAAATATATCAATAAATCGATCAATAAATATACACTTACCCCCTTAAAGTCACAACATATTTTTTCTAAGTAGTGCATCTATTCAGAAACGCTAGTGCTAATTCCCCTTACTTATTCCCGTTTATTTCTATGCCCACGCTATTAAGACGCTTACAAAAATATTTCATTCAAAGATATACAGTATATAAGAGATGTGCGACAAGAAATGAAATGCAGGTAGAATAAAAGTGAGCAGACTGGAGATGGAAGGATGGCTCAGGAATATAAAAAGTGAGACTATAAAGCTGAAACAGAGAAGAGAACATGTTTGTAAAAGGCAAAGTATGAGCAGAGACTAATGAGAGGTTCAGTAATTAATTGTGTGAAAGAGTGGACGAGGGGGAGTGAATACATGTTTATGTTGTACTCTATAATAAATCTCTATAAACTTCGTCAAACTTTAAATTGGTTAACCTAAGTTTGTATTGTTATTCGTGTTCATGATTGACAGACCTTGGAACATGCAAAGTTGAAGACATTCTCATTAACAAATGTTATGCTCAGATGCTGTTAGTACTATATTGTTACGACCGGGGCTACGAATAAAACAAGGGCACTTAATGATTGGACTAGTAATAGGGCACTATGCAACAACGGTACGCTAGATCCAAACCCTCGAACTTATATGCCGGCGAACAAAAACACCTATACCCTCCAAAGTTAATCTGCGATAACGGGGTATCCTTAACTGGGCATAAATGTACTCTACTTCAGGCTAACCCACACTGGTATAGCCTGATAACAAACAAGATGCAAGTTACGTTAAAATGCATAAAAAGGAATCTATGGAATGATCAATTAAATCACTGCAAGATTTAATACAATAAAAAGATGCTTCAATACAGTTACTCTAAATAACAATAAACTCTTCACTCCTATCTGAAAGAAAGTGAAGTATAGTCCTACAGCATAGACCTGGAAACTTCTGAAGAAAGTCTGATGCTCATAAGATGCTCGTATCTTAAACAAAGCAGGAGGCAGGACACCACACGTGTAAATGGAATACACTAAAAGATAGGACATATAATGTTAACTGACACAAGAATACTATAAATGCGCAACGGTAGCAATGCTCGACACTAAAAGAAGTACTTCCTCATCAACGAAACAGTCTGCTATGGTTGTGCAACTCAACAACAACCTAGACTATTAAATGCTGTGAATAATAATGCGTACATAATTATCAAAGAGCTTATATTAAATAATAATAAGTGTCTACTCGATTAATAATGTCTAGCTGGAATACGCTAGGTAAGGAACTGTGATTGAGCAAGACAGGCTCGTAGTCTAGCGATGTCCTTAAGACTACATCCTTTAAGTTACGTTAATTGACTAGGGTGCTCTCTTGATAGATCCAGATCACAAGTATCTGGTTCTATCCTGGCGACCCTCTAAAGACAAGCAAAGAGGCAGCAAAGTGTGGAACGGGAACAGGCCAAAACCCTTAGTCAACACAATGCTGCACTCGCAAAAGAACGCAAGCGGAAAGACAACACAGGCTACCACAGGACCGGTCGAAATCGTGTAGGTATAAGCAAACCATACACACATCGGAGACAACGACTACAGTTACCTTATCCCAGTCTAGCATTAAATAAAAGAGCAGAAACACTAAATCAATAATGGAGACACACTAAGTTCCCAACCTCTACTAACTAAGAACCCTCAAAACCTATTCTAAGTACATGTAAATATCTCTGAGGACGGCGCATACAATACAATGGGCCGGCTATGGAAACCGTATGCAGAACCCAAGGGGGACAAGTAATTGAATAAAGGTGAGAAGCAATGGAAAAGAAGGTCAGAGAGAGAGACAGTGGTAAAGGGGGTGATCGGGAGAGAGTATGCAAAGGGATGTTAGAAGCATGTGCGCCAAGCCTCTCCTGAGGAGAACAGCTCCTGGGAACCCTCATGGAGGAGGTTAGTTACACAGGAGCCCGCAAGGGCGCGATGGTCGGCCAATCACAGGCCGAGACGTCACAAGGCAGCAGGCCCCTAGGACGCGCCAGGATCCTCCAGCCAATCAAGGGCGCGGGAAAGCCCGCGCGCGAGCGGGAAAACTCCTCCGAGCGAGGGAGGCAGCACATACATACACACGCCCATACTACTACCACGCTGTCTCTATCGCTCTTTCTCCTTAACTTTACACAATGCATCTTATACTCTATTAATGATATAAAATACTTCCCGTTGTCACAGACGAAAACAAAGACCAGCACTGGACAGTCTGTGACAATGCGAGCACAAGGAAAGAAAGAACAACATTCTCGGATAACTGTAGCCCATTTCGATGTCCCTGGCGAGCGCTAGTGGCTAACGAGAGGCGATTCTGCCCACGCTGGTAGACGTCACAATATGTTTATAATATTACTATTACTACTACTAGTCAAATAATATTGTTACTACTACTACTACTACTACAACAACAACTACTACTACTACTACTACTACTACTACTAGTACTACTACTACTACTACAACAACAACTACTACTACTACTACTACTACTACTAGTACTACTACTTTTTATATTTAATAATGTACATTCTTTATATTTTACAAACATCAGATATTACTCCATTCCTACTAGGGGAGGTGTGGCAGAGTGGTCTTGCCACTGGACTGGTAATCCAATGGACCCGGGTTCGTATGTCAATAGGGAGATATTATTGGGATGGAATTTGTGCTGTACCTAGTTTCAGTGCATTACCGCAGCACAACGAAATGCCAAAAAAATACCCTCATTGTTCCTTGATTAAATAGCATTGTATGAATATTCCCATATTCAAAATATGTTACAGGGGGGCAATGCCTAGTGAGTTAATTGCTCAATAGGTGGCGTTCTGAGAGTGTGGGGGATGAGACGGTGAAGTGCAGAGGTGAAGCGGCTTCAGAGATGGAGTTGCTTCGAGCCAGGGTGCTTCGCATGTCTCACTCCCTAGACTGGAACAAGACCTCACGGGCCTCACTGTGTACAGCGGTGTAGTGTAAAGGCTCTCAGCCTATGCCCGAGAGGCAGTAGTTGGAATATAGAAAACAAAAAACAAAAATACTATACTACTACTACTATTGCTGCTGCTGCTGCTGCTATTATTACTACTAATACTACAACTACTACCAATAGCAATAATAATTAGCTTCAACCACATTCCATTCGTATAAATTACTTAAATATATTACTACATCTGTCCTATATCACCCACCTTGTAAAATATGACACTTGCATTTTTTTTTTTTTTTTTTTTTTTTTATATATTAATAAGTGTGGTGCGTTTGAATATACCGGTATGTATTTATAGATTTAGTATTTTGTATTCCTTGAGTTTTATTATTATGATTTAATTGGTTGATGTTAGATGATACAGGAGGAAAAAGGGAACTGCAAATTATTATGGCCAAGTAGAAACTGGATGGACATAGTTTAGTTCTTAAAGTCTGGTACACACGAGCAGTTCACTATTTTTAGCCTATTTCTGTACAGGCCACAGTACGATATGGTGGTGTGAAAACTGTACAGGCCAATTTGAGCATCAGTGTGTTAGTAATTTGACGGTCTGATTTACAGGTTTGGGACGCCTGTGTAAACTTTTTTGGGGAGATGGGCCGTTTTTCTGGACCCTCTTCTCTCTCATGTTTAGCCCCATTAGTTTTCAGGTTTTAAGAGGTTCGTTCCATTTGTTTGTAAATTTTCAGACCTTTCGCCTCATTTCTTTGTCAATATCAAGACCTTTCGTGCCATTTAGGTGTCGAATATTTCCTGGTGAGCGATAGCGAGCCTGTAGTTTTAGGAGAGACATTTTGCTACCGAAAAATTTACAAATTTATCTTGTAAGGGGTTCTAGGGGTTGTTTTTTTAAGGTTGATGGAGGTCTAGGGAGGAAACTAGAATAATAATATGTAAATGAAAAAATCGACGAAAAAGTGAACCATCACCCCTTAACCGCTGCTGTACCGGCGACTTCTCTTTCATTTGATTGTAGCTATATTTATAGGATTGTGTGCAGCTGAAAAATAATCTATGGTAGTAAAAAGCGTTAATTAAGATTGTTCGAAGCTTTTTAATTCCTAGAGGCCCTTCGTAAACTGAATAAAATTGTCTATTAGTAGCCAGTATACAATTAAATGAACGGAATCGGTACTGAACGGATTACTTGTTCAAGATAGTTTGAATTCTGTTATATGCTGGAGGCCCTTCTTAACCTGAATAAAATAGTCTATTGGTAGCCAGTATAAAATTAATAGTACAGAATCGGTACAAAGGCTAATTCTGGCCTGTACAGAAATAGGCTAAAAATAGTGAACTGCTCGTGTGTACCAGACTTTAAGAACTAAACTATGTCCATCCAGTTTCTACTTGGCCATAATAATTTGCAGTTCCCTTTTTCCTCCTGTATCATCTAACATCAACCAATTAAATCATAATAATAAAACTCAAGGAATACAAAATACTAAATCTATAAATACATACCGGTATATTCAAACGCACCACACTTATTAATATAAAACAAAAAATAACAATAAAATACAGAATCTAAATTAAAAATACAATTTAAACGCACCACACGTACTTATATATAAGTACAAAGTACAAAGGAGTACAGAGGAAATCAAGCAACAACATATCTAGTGACCCTTCTAGGCTGCTTGTCCTCCAAAACACTGTGGATCAAGTGTCCAAACAGTGGTTTAGAGTGGGTAAGGGAACATTGGAAAGGGAACTAATGTCCGTGGCAGGATTAGGAAGTTAGTAGGGGACAGATGGGTTAGTAACTGAGGGGGGGATACAATAAAGTTATTCATTTACAAACGCAGTCAGTCGCGGGTTTGATGCGAGATATTTGTCTAGGCAGAGTTTAAATGAATCAACGGTGCTGCAGTCTATAACGTCTCGGGGAAGCCCATTCCACAAGTTGACAACTCGATTGAAAAAGAAATTCTTAGATTCGTGCGAGTTAAAAGATTTACCAATAATTTTGCAACCGTTTCCCCGCGTGTAATTAGATTGGTCGATAGTGAAGTACTTACTACAGCTCCTATTGTCGATGCTTTTGATGATATTGAACACTTGAATTAAGTCACCTCTTAATCTGCGCTGGGTTAAAGGAAATAGATTTAATTCTCTAAGACGCTCCTCTCCTCGTATGGTTTGTTCTTTAGGCTAGGTATCATTTTGGTAACTCTACGTTGAACTCGTTCTAGCATGTATATATCTTTTTGGTAATAAGGGCACCAGGATTGAACGCAGTATTCCAGAAGAGGGCGGACTAAGGAATTGTAAAGGGTTAGGATAACTTCTTTGGATTTATGCTCAAATGACCTGCCTATAAAGCCAATTATTTTGTTTGCCTTCTTAACAACTTCTGAACATTGTTGACTCGGTTTTAGGTTACTCGATATTGGTACTCCCAGATCGGTTTCTCTGTTTACATTCTTAAGCTGAGTGCCATTCATCGAATAGTTTGCTTTCTCATTTAGGTATCCGATATGTAGTACTTTACATTTATCCGCATTGAAACTCATTTGCCAAATTTGGGCCCAACATGACAATTTATCTAGATTGTGTTGCATATCGTCAACTTGTTCTTTTGAGAGTACGCTATTTGCAATTTTTGTATCGTCACCAAATTTTGAGATTGTACAGGTGAGACCCTCATCTATGTCGTTGATGTAAATTAGAAAGAGAATTGGTCCTAGTACCGATCCCTGGGATACCCTGCTACTTACATTGGTCCATTTAGATGCCTTATCGTTTATGACTACTCTTTGCTTTCTGTCGCTGAGCCAATTTTCTATCCATTTCAACACACCGTCTTGTATTCCATGCGCTTTTAGTTTTAGCAGCAAACGTTTGTGGAGAACTTTGTCAAAGGCCTTATTAAAATCAAGGTATATAATATCTACAGCTTTACTCTCATCGTAGAGGTTGAGGATATCGTGAAGATCAGTGAAACCACCAAGAAGAGAAATAAAATATCTTGCCAGTTTTCTAGTATATTTTTTCTCCACTTTCCTGGACTGAAGGGATTGTTATTCACCATCCCTCGCTACCTTCCTCATTACTGGTGTACTCTGAAATGTAATTAGCGATTTGGATAACTGCCTAGATTTCTTACTGTAGTATTTCATAGCACTAATATGCTGCTTTTCTTTTGTTGTGGATAATAGAAAACAATATCGTCCAGGTGACTTATATAAGAACTAGAGAAATACCTTCAGTAAAATTATATTGTTGTGTTATTATTATTCAGGCTACCTCGAGGTGTTTTGAGCAAAGGAACAACCTATTTAAGTCAATAATACCAATATTACGTGGAATGCTTACTAAAAAAATATTTTGGTATTTAATGTTGGTTTGGTGAAGTTCGTCAGTATAGCCTTTATCAATGTCTACTGTGCTATGTCTACCTGTTTCCAATTCCAAGTATGGTATATGTACCTTTTATCATTTCCTTTCTCTTGACGTTATTGAGGCAGAACACTCGCCTACCTTTACCTTCCACATCATCCCCTTAACCCCTTCAGCACCATGACCCCTTTAGTAGTATTAGTAGTAGTAGTAGTACAAAGGAGTACAAAGGAGTACAAAGGAAATCAAGCAACAACAGATCCAGTGACCCTTCTAGGTTGCTTGTCCTCCAAAACACTGAGGATCAAGTGTCCAAACAGTGGTTTAGAGTGGGTAAGGGAACATTGGAAAGGGAATTACTGCCCTGGAACTAATGTCCGTGGCAGGATTAGGAAGTTAGTAGGGGACAGATGGGTTAGTAACTGAGGGGGGGATAAAATAAAGTTATTCATTTACAAACGCAGTCAGTCGCGGGTTTGATGCGAGATATTTGTCTAGGCGGAGTTTAAATGAATCAACGGTGATGCAGTCTATAACGTTTCGGGGAAGCCTATTCCACAAGTTGACAACTCGATTGAAGAAGAAATTCTTAGATTCGTGCGAGTTAAAAGATTTACCAATAATTTTGCAACCGTTTCCCCGTGTGTAATTAGATTGGTCGATAGTGAAGTACTTACTACAGTTCATATTGTCGATGCCTTTGATGATTTTGAACACTTGAATTAAGTCGCCTCTTAATCTGCGCTGGGTTAAAGGAAATAGATTTAATTCTCTAAGACGCTCTTCGTATGGTTTGTTCTTTAGGCTAGGTATCACTTTGGTAACTCTACGTTGAACTCGTTCTAGCTTGTTTATATCTTTTTGGTAATAAGGGCACCAGGATTGAACGCAGTATTCCAGAAGAGGGCGGACTAAGGAATTGTAAAGGGTTAGGATAACTTCTTTGGATTTATGCTCAAATGACCTGCCTATAAAGCCAATTATTTTGTTTGCCTTCTTAACAACTTCTGAACATTGTTGACTCGGTTTTAGGTTACTCGATATTGTTACTCCCAGATCGGTTTCTCTGTTTACATTCTTAAGCTGAGTGCCATTCATCGAATAGTTTGCTTTCTCATTTAGGTATCCGATATGTAGTACTTTACATTTATCCGCATTGAAACTCATTTGCCAAATTTGGGCCCAACATGACAATTTATCTAGATTGTGTTGCATATCGTCAACTTGTTCTTTTGAGAGTACGCTATTTGCAATTTTTGTATCGTCAGCAAATTTTGAGATTGTACAGGTGAGACCCTCATCTATGTCGTTGATGTAAATTAGAAAGATAATTGGTCCTAGTACCGATCCCTGGGGTACCCCGCTACTTACATTGGTCCATTTTGATGCCTTACCGTTTATGACTACTCTTTGCTTTCTGTCGCTGAGCCAATTTTCTATCCATTTCAACACACCGTCTTGTATTCCATGCGCTTTTAGTTTTAGCAGTAAACGTTTGTGGGGAACTTTGTCAAAGGCCTTTTGAAAATCAAGGTATATAATATCTACAGCTTTACTCTCATCGTAGAGGTTGAGGATATCGTGGAAGAAGTCTAAGAGGTTTGTTAAACAGGAACGTTTTTTACGAAAGCCGTGTTGAGTATCTTTAAGTATGTTATTTTCCTCTAAGTGATTTACGAGTCTGTCTCTTATGACCGTTTCTAGCATTTTACATACAACTGAGGTTAAGCTAATTGGACGATAGTTACTGGATAGGGATTTGCTGCCTTTTTTGAATATCGGTGTTACGTTGGCTAGCTTCCACTGATCGGGCATAGTTCCAGACTGCAAGGATTTATTGAATAGTAATGTCAGTGGTTTAGAGAGCTCATCCTTAGCTTCCTTTAGAACTCTAGGCGAGATTGTATCAGGTCCAGGCGTTTTATTTACCTTGAGTTTATCTAAACAATTCAATACTTCTCTCTCTGTAACGGTGATATTGCTTAAAACATCTGAATTATCAATCTGAATCGGCGATGGTGTAGGGATATCACTGAGGTCTTCTGTTGTAAAAACTGATGCAAAGAAGGTATTGAGGGCATTACTCATTTGTTCTTCGTCTTTGGTGTATTCTCCATTTTCATCGACTACGGTCCAACAGTTGAAGTAACTACTTTTTTCTTTCTGATATAACTATAGAATTCTTTCGGGTTTGTTTTACTTTGATTCGCAATATGTAACTCTAAGGTCTTTTTACTTTGCTTAATTAACTTTTTGGCTTTGCGTCGTAGCTCTACAAATTTCAGCCGTTCTTCGTCATTTTGTGAGGATTTTAATCTATCATTAGCAAATTTTTTAGCAAGCAGGCAGTTTGAAATATCTTTATTCCACCATTTGGGCTTATTATTATGGCCTGGACGCCGAGTTTTCGATGGTATGCAGTCTTGCACTGCTTTTAGGTAAGTGGCTTCGAATAACTTCCAAGATGTATTTATGTCATTATTGTGAATTAAAAAGCTCCAGTCAGTTTCTTTAAACATAGCTCTAAGTTTAGGAAAGTTTGCTTTCTTGAAATTAGGGACTTTTTCGATGCTACTATTTGGTTCGTTACTAGTAAAGTTTAAAGTGAAAGTTATCGTATGATGGTCGCTGTTACTGAATTCATCACCAACATTCAAATTCTCTATTAATTCTTCTTTTGTTGCAAGTACAATGTCAAGAACGTTATTACCATGGGTCGGCGTTCCAACAAATTGATAGTAGTAGTAGTAGTAGTAGTAGTAGTAATAGTAGTAGTAGTATTAGTAGTAGTAGTAGTAGTAGTAGTAGTAATAGTAGTAGTAGTAGTAGTAGTAGTAGTAATAGTAGTAGTAGTAGTAGTAGTAGTAGTAGTAGTAGTAGTAGTAGTAGTGGTAGTAGTAGTAGCAGTATTAGTATGTGTCGGCACTGTTGACTCTGGGGGATAATTATAGTGTAATATATTCACTGTCAGAGGAGAAGGGAAGGGAACTGGTATGGATAGTATTGGAGTATTGGAGAGAGGCAGTATATATTGCCTTCCAGTGACTTAAGGGCTCCTTACCGGTACCTTGAGGCTCGGGAGTGTTGGGATTTAAGGCACCATCAAGTTCCCCAATACCTTTCTGTCTCTCTCTATTTTAGTTCTTCCTCTACTATAATCTGTTAATTCTAGGTTGGTCAGAAATCGTAACCTATAACATCTCATAACTCAAAAAGGACTAGTGTAATCGAGCTAATATTTTTACCACATAGGAAGACTTGGCTAGGGAATATGTGTGGACATTGACAGACCATTTGCCCTTTTTGAGTTACAGAGATTAGAGGTTACGATTTCTGCACAACCTAGAATGAACAGACTATATTTTTAAACCTGTCTGTTCTTATACACTGACACGGAATCTGATGACAACACCGGGTACAATAATGAAACAGATACAGAAATACTACCAATAAACACAACTCTGGATGGAATTTGAGCATATAAACTTAACGCCTTCTGTACCGGCGACGTCTTTTTTATTTATATTCTAGCTGTATTTAGACGATTTTAGGCAGTTTAAGTCGGATGTATGGTAGTAAAAAGGGTCAAGTTGTATAGTTAGTAGCCTGTTAATTGTTGGAGGCTCTTTATAAACTACATAAAATCGTCTAATAGTAGCCAGAATACAGTTAAAAAGACGTCCGCGGTACAGAAGGGCTTGAAATATAAAGAAGAAGCTGGGGGCGATGTGAGCTCACAAAAAAAAAAAAAAAAAAAAATTGAGTTACCGTGGCACCGCAGAATGTGAGCAGTTTTCCAATAGTCTCTACCGATGTCATTCTTTTTTCTGGCCACCCTTTCTTTTCTCCAGTATTACTGCTCTTCACCCTATTGCCCAGCCACTTCCCCAGATGCTCTATCCCTTCAACTAACTCCTCTCTAACTTCTCTAATAATGTGATGTTTGTAGTTGAGATATGCAAACTTAATTAGTCTGCCTTGTTGACTGAATACAACATAGTTCATATTCCTACTCTCGCTGCATCACACAAGGTGCGTCTCAAATAACCCATTAGAGCCGATGTGTGGTGGACAGTAATGCTGATTTTAAGATATTCGCCCCATTAGTTTGACGATTTGAACACATTTCGTCCCATTTCCTTGTCAATTTGAACACCTTTCGTCCCATTTCCTTGTCAATTTTAAGAATTCTCGTGCCATTTAGGTGTCGATTTTTTCCTGGCGAGTGATAGCGAGTCTGCAATTTCAAGATGAACCGGCCTTCGGCCGGTACATTTTTCTACCGAAAAATTTACAAATTTATCTAGAAAGGGGTTTTTTTTTTTTTTTTTTTTTTTTTTTTTAAGCTTGATGGAGGTCTAGCGAGGAAACTCAAAAATACAATCATATATAAATACATGGGCCAAAACAAAAACACGCACTACCCCCTTAATGTGCAGTATACAGTGTTTGGTGGTTGTGGCCGTGTAACCTAAAACTGTGGCTTTATCAGTAGTTGTAGGATGCAGTAAGAGTTAATATATATATTTCTATCTCCGGCAATTTTTTTCCCGGCTGAAAAAAAAAAAAAAAAAGGTATTTAGGAAAAGCGTTAACAGATAAAATGTACAAATACCCGGTATATTGTTTTTAAGTTGTTTATCATGTACAAAGGAAAATGTTTAAATATTTACATTCTCCATCACTATTATAGCACCAGGCTTGTTTAAGTGATGCAGTTGATTTGAAAGTAATGGTAAATACAGAGCGAAGTTACAAGGGTTATGTGAATTTTACAACTTGTACTGTTATGAGAAGAATATATGTTCTATTCATATACTCACATAGACAATATTAAGGGGGGTCACCTGCTTTTTTTCTCTTTCTCTCCTTTTCTCTCTTTTTCTGGCTTGTATCCATTCGGCCCCATTCAGCCAACTGTTTTAAGATGTTTATCCCCATCCAGGTGTCAATTTCTTCCTGGCGAGCGATAGCGAGCCAGCATTATATGGAGACAAATTTACATTGAAAAATGTACAAATTTAGCTTGCTGTCAAACAAAAATATATATATATATATGCTGCCTCGCTACCGCTCGCCAGGAAAATATTGACACCTGGATGGGGTTAAACATCTTAAAACAGTAGGCTGAATGGGGCCGACTGGATACAAGCCAAAGAGAGAGGGAGAGAAAGATAAAAAAAAGCGAGGTAGGCTCCCTTAACAGAGTATAAATCTATTTTTTCAGGGATATATGAGAGTCGTGCCAAAATTTGGATGGTCAATTCCATCCATTCAAAGAAATCGGGATCGAGATCTCTCAATATACTTTCACAAGCAATTTATCCCAATCTGAACCCTTCAACATTCCGAATTCGCTCTTTTCTCCAGTCAAACATGCTTCAATGCTCCAAATTCCATCTGTCCTGTTTCCATTTGTCTTCACGAATATGTCTTGTAAGTCGTTTCTGTCAAAATATTTTGCAAAATTCTACAAACAACCGTGATACATTTCAATATTATCCTAAACAGTTTAATCGGAGCCCTGCTGTGTCTTCTATGGAGACCAGGGCCTAATGAAACATTTACTCTTTACCTAACTAAAACAAAAGTTATATTCTTTCTTCTACTCTTAAGAATTACCCACGTTTACTGACCCTTCTGCATCTTTTATCAAGACCAAGGCTATAATACATATAATCTATTTCCTCAACACATAGAATCTATTTACTCTTTTGACACAACCGTCATTACTACACAAGTACCTCAACAATGATATAAAATCGTACAAATTACCGACTGAGATTACAAGTTCCCTCTCACATATAATATTGGGTTCCGTCACCCAGTTACTTCAACAATATAGGTTTGCAATCTTTACCTCAATGACACCTTCCGAATTTACCCTCAGGTAACCCTATTACAAACACGCTATGTTTACCTTTCACCTTAATCAATAACCGTTCTAACAAAATATAAACCGTGTCTCAAAACGCCTACACGGAATAGATTCACAATTATATTCATTTACATAATTTCTGAGCAATTCTTTGTTATACTGGCACCCCTAACGCTTTTCCCAGACTGCCTCTAGGAGTCACTCGATTTATATGAATACAGCGTCCCTTTTAAACTTAATAATCCCGTATTTAACATGGACTAGTGTCCTTCTCAATAGTTTCCTTCTACACAACTTAATGAGTGATTCATATGGACTAGTGTCCTTCCCTAGCTATAGCTAATCTATCAGGCAACTAAACAACTGTTTCCCCTTGAACTTATTAGTTGCCTCATTTACTAAAATAATTGTTCTTTCCCTCCCCTCTTTACTTTTACTCTTTAATTTTTAATATTTCCTATCAGATCCTATATAATAACTCTTTCGGCATTGCGCCTTTGCTAACAAAAATAATTAATTAATACACATCATAATTTTTTATGGACTCAGGGGAGTCTAAATTTGTTTTCCTTTAGTCTTGTCCTAGAAGGACACATCAATGTTTATGGTAACCACCAGGTTAGTCAACGTCATCTCTCTTTCTTCTTTTAGCTTATGCGGGCCCAATATGGGTCCTTAGACAAATATATTCATGTATGCTGGATCAGGTGTGTGTGTGTGTGTCTGGAACTGTGCTTTACCACCTCAGAGCTGGCCACTAGCTCTTCTGGAAATCCTCACTTCCGTCCCCCTTCTGTCGTCCCTCTTGAATCGCTTGACTGTGTTTGTGCAGACTAGCAATGTGACGACAGGCGGCAAGATACTGATGGTGTATCCTCCGCGTGAGTGAAAGTGAGGAGAGGTCAGGGGTGGTCTGTGTTGTGGCTTTAGTTGAGGGCAGGGTAGCTGGAAAGGTGGGTTCCTGGTTTCCCTTTGTGCCCGGGCGAGAGAGAGCAAGTGGGTTGCAAGGTCATAACCCGGTGAGTTCCGAGGGGTGAGTGACCCCAGTAGCCCGTGCGCGGCAGCCTTTGTAGTCACGCCCCCCGCTCTCCCACGCTGTGATTGGCTGGCTGGCACGCGCGGTGGCACGCTCGCCCTGAATTCTTGCTTCCTTCACCTCCTCTCTTTTCTCTTCAAAATAAGTCCCAGGAAGCTGATTATAAACCTCTTTTGGTGGCTTACGGGAGTACAGGGCTGGCACCGAGGTATTAGTTTGTGGATAATCAGAAGGAACTGCTCGGGAAGAGAAAGAGAGCGACTTTTGATGTGAAGTAAGAAGTCCAGCTTCGCGCTCCGACAATGGAGGCCGCTGATTGGCTGGTGGGCAAGGTGTGGCATGTTGTAGTCGTGAGCTGTCAAAATCAGCTGACGGTGCAAGCAAGTAAAAGGGAGTGCGGTGATTGGCGGAGGGCTTTTCTACTTTAATAAGTCAAGAATATTTTGCATTTAATACTCTTTCGTTTAGTATGCATTTCATAGTCTGCATTTTCTATTTTGTATATACTGTACAAATTGTAATGTGTAGGGTATGCAGTGTATTGCATCTAAAAGGTTTTTAGGTGTTTGGGTTTGGGTTTTGGCTGATCCGAGAAAGCATTCCCATTTACCCCATTAATTTTATGGTTTGCTATACGATATTTCTAATTAAGATCGGATTTTCAGGAACGTAACCCAATCGTAAATCGAGGGAGACCTGTATGGACCCCAGTATGGTCTCCTCTGTACTATGTGAGTCTGGAATAAAGCATTATTATTATTATAAATATTTATTCCTTTTGACAAAGATGAAATGGGGTGAAAGCTCTTAAAATTGCCAAACTTATGGGCCGAACGTCGTAAGATCTCAAAACTAACGGGACAAACCGAAAGTGCATTGCTCGAAAAAATTGGCTGACGGTAGCGATGGAAAACTCTCAACAATAATTAACCTCTTCAGCACCATGATGCCTTTTTACCTTTGATTCTGGCCAATTATTAGATGATTTTATGCAGTTTAAGAAGGACCCGTGATATTCGGAGGGCTTATAGAGATCGTAGTTGCCCATTATTTTGAGTCCTAGAGGTAGATTATTAAGTAAATTTATCTAATGGTAACCAGAATATGATGACAAAATTATACGTCATGGTGCTGAAGGGCTTAAACACGTCAATATAACCCCCATCAGAAAGTTGCTCCAGAGAGTGTTAAGGGGAGATATTAGATTATTCTGGACCCCCATCTCCCTCATGTTTAGCCCCACTAGTTTTCAGATTTTAAGGCGTGCGACCCATTAGTTTGGCGATTATAATTTCTTAAAAACCCATACCTTCCCTTAACTTTCCTTTCCCTTCCGAGGAATTTTCTTTCCCTTCGGTATTCTTAAAGAATTCCTTGGAAGGAAATTTATTCGGAAGTGTTGGTAGCTCTGTTCCACAGGCGAAGCTAGGCGCGCACCAGTTGGTATGCCTGAAGTAGTACACAAACCATGTCAAACAAACGTTTCCAAGGGTTGACTTGCATTATTGTTGCCCAAAACATGATTTAGACCACAAATATTGTCTTCAAAGCATATTATGTTGACTTGCACAAACAAGAATTAATTGTCAATATGATATTAATAAATACAGGTTCCTAGCTCTAAATCGCGCATGTAGCCTATACCAACAAGCCATATTCTGTTGTAGTATTTAGACCTAACCTATAGCCTTTTATCCAAGAATATAATTACATATAAACTGATATGATAAGAAACAGGGATGGAGATAAATTAGATTAGCCGAATGTAGTGCGAATTAGTGTACCGTATATCAAGCATGAACACTTTTCAATTACAAGGTCGTCTTCCATTTCTGACCATATCTTAACAACTAGGCTATAGGAATCGTACTATAACCCACTATTGAGAAATATTTACCTTCAAAGTTCAATACACATTATAGCCTGACATATTCTGGTGTGCCGAGTTCAAATACTAACTTGAACTTCTGTAGGCCTAGCCTATATATTATATAGGCCTAGGCTAGATTTGTTTTTTATTCAGCGAACAAAAAATAAAAGCTAGGCTATATTTGATCTGGCCCAATTTGGTACAAATTGCAATTCATGGCCCATAGTAGATTTATTGTGCTATTGAAACAAGTTATTTTCAAGGTTTATATTTAGGCTACCGATATTTATTTATTATTATGAACATACCAAGAAAAATATAACATTTGATATTAAACTTTCTGATAAGAACAAGTGCATTGCAAAATTATACATGTTACCTAAATTTCATAAAAGACCTTATAAATATCGCTTTATTGCCGGAGCAAAATTTGCTACCACTAAAACTCTATCAGAACAAGTCGTAAATTGCTTAAAATACATTAAAAGTACTCATAAAAGATATTGTAATACCATCATGAGAAGAACTGGCATTAACTATTATTGGAGTGTTGACAATTCGTTAGAAGTTATTGATAAAATAAATACCATGCCGAAAGTTACCTCGGTACATAGCTTCGACTTTTCAACTTTGTATACCAATTTGCCTTTAGATTTAGTATATTCAGAGCTTTGCTTTATTATAGATTTGCACTTTGACAGGTTCGTTAGGAATGGTAATTATTTCATAAATGTTTATACATATTTTAATAATGCATCACTTAACTCTACTCCCACTAGTTCTGTATATATTGATAGAACTAAACTTAAAGATGCCCTTAAATTCCTCCTTTTCAATACTTATGTTAGATTCGGCCCGTACATTTTCAAACAAATATTAGGAATTCCTATGGGTGGAAATGCTAGCCCTTTAATTGCAGACTTATTCTTGCTTGCTTTAGAATTTAAATATATAAAAGACTTAGTTGACAGTAGCAAGAAAAATAAAATCCCAGAAAAATTAGCACTTGCTAAACTGTTAAGTAATAATAGTAGATATATTGATGATATTCTTGTTTGCAATTTGTTAAATTTTAATCAAGTTGCTAAACTTATTTACCCTAATTCTATTCCCCTCACACAATGTAACGTAAATTATAAAGTTGAAAAATTTCTTGATATAAATATAGAGATTGTTAATGAACAGTGCATACTTAAAGTATATCACAAAGTTGATGATTTTAATTTTAACGTAATAAACTTTCCTTTCCCTAGTAGTAATATCGATAGTAAAATAACTTATAATTGTTTTTATTCCCAATTAATAAGATTTTGTAAAATCTGCACTAAAGTAGATGACTTTTGGGCTAGAGCTAGGTTACTATACAGACTCTTAGTGGACAGAGGTTTTGAGGCAAGTAAATTGTTCCATAAATTTAATCTTTTTAGGGTCAATTATTGTGACTGTATTCTAAAATTTGACATCAATAATTTTAATCAAGCATTTTTAACTTGAAGTTTCTTGTATAACCTCTGCTTACTTTTTGTCTGTATTTATTGTTTTTTGTCTGTATTTGTTGTTTATCTTTTTCTTTTTCTATTATTATTATTAATATTAATATTGATGATTTTTTAAATTTATTGTTCTTGTTAAAAGAGTACTCTTTGTTTAAATGTGTTGTTACTTCATATTTTGCAATTATTTGTCTTTATATTATATGTATTCATTGTCGATCGTATCAATTGCTTACTTTTGCGATTTCCTTAGTTTATTTGTGCTATAAATGTAGGTTATTTGTAGGGTAGTTATTGATAGGGGTCACTTGAGGCATGCTATGCTTACAGGTACCTACCCGATAGCACTATCGTTAGTGAGTGCTGTACTGTATTTTATATACTATTTTGTAATAGTATAGATATCTTATCAATATTTGTATTTTGTACTATTGTTAATGTCTTGTCATGTTGCAAATTTGATTTTAAATAATATTTTGACATTTAACATTTAGTTTCTTTATTCATGCAGAGTTTAGTAAAATTTGCCAGAACGTCCCGGACTTCCCAAACTTGACTACTTCCTTTAACGTGACGATAGTGCGTTGTTATAATTATGTGCGATTAGTTTGCTTGGGAAACAGATTAACTTGCTCATGTAGTAATGTACACCCTATGTGGTGGATTGTGTTCTTTTATTTAATAATTTTCATTTTAGTAAGCGTTGTTTCCACATAGCGATTTTGATAATTTAGTTTGACTTTATATTCTCCTTGTCCCAATTTTGGTTTGTTTAGTTTGCAAGTTTTACATTTTAATTTATATAGGTTCAGGGACAGTATAGATGTGAGGCCGGTCTGTACTAGTGGCAGCATTAGTATACGACGTGTTCCCCATGTACTGTCCCTTCCTTTACTTGTATTCGTTGACGAACCAGGACCGGCCACTGACTATGTGTCAGAATAATTCTCTGTACCCTCGCACCCGGCAAAATTATAAAAACTTAAAAATGAAGAATAATAATGAAAATAACCGGCGTCTTTTCGATGATAACTGTAAATGTAAACTCTGTGTGAATGAATTTGATTTTGAACATCAAACATTTTTTAAAAGTTACATTACCAATAAAAAAAAATTGTTTTTAAATTCTTCTGTTAATGTAACATCTCCATGTAAAGTAAAGAATGTTATCTATTTAATAACCTGTGATAAATGTGGTATGCAATATGTTGGAAAGACGGAGCAATGTTTAAGAGAAAGAGCCTACGGGCATAGATCAGGAATTAAGAACGGCATCGACTCCAAGATTCTTCTATATAAGCATTTTAACACAGATTGTACTAAATTTGATTGTAAATACAAAATTATAGAAATTGTTCAAAGTAATCAAAATGTTTTGGATAGAGAAAATTATTGGATTGGAAAATTAATGACCATCTATCCATTTGGACTTAACAATCAAATAAAAAATGTAGGCAACATTTTGTATAAAGATTTATTAAAAAACGATTTTAATAACCCATATTTTAACTTCCCTGTTTTAAACAGAAGACCTGGTAGACACGGTAATAGAAGACTAAATACATTTAATAAAAAGAAAAACAGGTCTGATATTAAAATTATTGTTAATAATTTATATTCATTATATCGAAATTTCGGAATTAAAAAATTAAAAGATTCATTGAAAGGCCTACAAAAGAAAAGTTTTCTCCTTTTATAGAAAATATTCTAAACAATAAACATAATTTCACAAATAAATTTAAGAATATAGTCTTTGCTTTTATGGGATATATTAGAGCTAATTCTAAGAAATCCAAAGATAACCGTATTAAAGATAAAGTAATGTCCACTTTAAATTATTCCTCTAAAATTTTAGACAAAATTAATGTTAACAGTCTTATTAATTCAAAGAAAGTTAAGTCCATGTTACCAGATGGTTGTAAAGATTTCAAACCATTAATAGTGTATTCATATGAACGACCTGTTGGGTCTATTATTTGTAATTATAATAAAGTTTTAGGAAATCTTTCAGATAATGATATTTTCAATAATAATAAATGCGTGTGTGAAAGAGTCATGGATATGCCAGCTAGCAGACGTGATGCACTAGCAAAGTTCATTTATAGTCCGATATGTCACATATTAACAGGTGATGTAGAACTAGTTAAACATTTTGCAAACGACAAATTAGCGGAGCTATGTTGTAAAGGGTTTAAATTTAGAATAGGGAGTAATAAAGTAACATGGGACATAATTTTAAAAGATATTGTTATTTCAGTCAATAAATTAAAAGATAAATTGTTAAAAATTGCGTGCTGCGATGCGAGAGAACTAGAAGCATGGTCTAAATTATTAATTAAGTTAATTAGAAATAAAATTTTCTCGCTTAAAAATGAATTTAATCTTTCAGATTTTATAGACTATAATTATAATAAGCTTAAAGCTGATTTAATAAATTTACATAAACATTTTGTAATCACTACAGTAGATAAAGCCAGCAATAATTATAGCTTCACATGTAAGAAATTTTATCTTGAAAACATGAAAAAAGAATTAGGTATTAAGGGTAACATATTACGTAAAAATATTTGCGGTAATTCTGTTTATGAAATTCAAAATAATCTGAATATTGATAACTTAATCGATGAACATACCAAGAAAAATATAACATTTGATATTAAACTTTCTGATAAGAACAAGTGCATTGCAAAATTATACATGTTACCTAAATTTCATAAAAGACCTTATAAATATCGCTTTATTGCCGGAGCAAAATTTGCTACCACTAAAACTCTATCAGAACAAGTCGTAAATTGCTTAAAATACATTAAAAGTACTCATAAAAGATATTGTAATACCATCATGAGAAGAACTGGCATTAACTATTATTGGAGTGTTGACAATTCGTTAGAAGTTATTGATAAAATAAATACCATGCCGAAAGTTACCTCGGTACATAGCTTCGACTTTTCAACTTTGTATACCAATTTGCCTTTAGATTTAGTATATTCAGAGCTTTGCTTTATTATAGATTTGCACTTTGACAGGTTCGTTAGGAATGGTAATTATTTCATAAATGTTTATACATATTTTAATAATGCATCACTTAGCTCTACTCCCACTAGTTCTGTATATTTTGATAGAACTAAACTTAAAGATGCCCTTAAATTCCTCCTGTTCAATACTTATGTTAGATTCGGCCCGTACATTTTCAAACAAATATTAGGAATTCCTATGGGTGGAAATGCTAGCCCTTTAATTGCAGACTTATTCTTGCTTGCTTTAGAATTTAAATATATAAAAGACTTAGTTGACAGTAGCAAGAAAAATAAAATCCCAGAAAAATTAGCACTTGCTAAACTGTTAAGTAATAATAGTAGATATATTGATGATATTCTTGTTTGCAATTTGTTAAATTTTAATCAAGTTGCTAAACTTATTTACCCTAATTCTATTCCCCTCACACAATGTAACGTAAATTATAAAGTTGAAAATTTTCTTGATATAAATATAGAGATTGTTAATGAACAGTGCATACTTAAAGTATATCACAAAGTTGATGATTTTAATTTTAACGTAATAAACTTTCCTTTCCCTAGTAGTAATATCGATAGTAAAATAACTTATAATTGTTTTTATTCCCAATTAATAAGATTTTGTAAAATCTGCACTAAAGTAGATGACTTTTGGGCTAGAGCTAGGTTACTATACAGACTCTTAGTGGACAGAGGTTTTGAGGCAAGTAAATTGTTCCATAAATTTAATCTTTTTAGGGTCAATTATTGTGACTGTATTCTAAAATTTGACATCAATAATTTTAATCAAGCATTTTTAACTTGAAGTTTCTTGTATAACCTCTGCTTACTTTTCGTCTGTATTTATTGTTTTTTGTCTGTATTTATTGTTTATCTTTTTCTTTTTCTATTATTATTATTATTAATATTAATATTGATGATTTTTTAAATTTATTGTTCTTGTTAAAAGAGTACTCTTTGTTTAAATCTGTTGTTACTTCATATTTTGCAATTATTTGTCTTTATATTATATGTATTCATTGTCGATAGTATCAATTGCTTACTTTTGCGATTTCCTTAGTTTATTTGTGCTATAAATGTAGGTTATTTGTAGGGTAGTTATTGATAGGGGTCACTTGAGGCATGCTATGCTTACAGGTACCTACCCGATAGCACTATCGTTAGTGAGTGCTGTACTGTATTTTATATATTATTTTGTAATAGTATAGATATCTTATCAATATTTGTATTTTGTACTATTGTTAATGTCTTGTCATGTTGCAAATATGATTTTAAATAATATTTTGACATTTAACATTTAGTTTCTTTATTCATGCAGAGTTTAGTAAAATTTGCCAGAACGTCCCGGACTTCCCAAACTTGACTACTTCCTTTAACGTGACGATAGTGCGTTGTTATATGTGCGATTAGTTTGCTTGGGAAACAGATTAACTTGCTCATGTAGTAATGTACACCTGTCACGGGATCGTGCCTGAGATATATATATAGCTAGACATATTAGAGAGTCGAGGGGGGTGCGGGGAGAGTATAGAGAGAGAGAGAAGAGGGGGTGGGGACGTGCGGTCAGTAACTTGGTCAAGAAGGTTCTCGGACCTTCGAGAAGGTTCGAGAAGGTCCTAGATGTTCTTTCCTTTTCCCGCCAATTCCCCAAGCATACGCTTGTTCCAAACCGAGGGTATAAATAAAGCAGGAGAGGGGAACGCAGTTCTCAGTCCCCCAGTTGGTGCCAGCGAGTGAAGTGCTTGTGAGTGTGGAGTGGCGACCAGGGTGACGCGGCACCCTCCTTCGACCATGTGTAAAGGTTAGAATATAGTGTTATTATATAAGTAATCTGTTGTGCTAGACGCGGTCATTAATATGCGATAAGGGTAAATTCAAGGGAGGGTTAATTGTTTCGCCTGGTATATAGGACTCCGTTAGGCTAGTGGTATCAGATTAGTGACGGGTAATTTTAGGAGTGAGTTTGACTGAGTGTGGCTCAGTCAAGGCTCTAGTTAATTAAATTAGAGGGGTTAATTAAGTTAGTTAAACATTTGGATAGAAGAAGCGAGTGGTGTGTGAACGTAATCTCCGATTCATTTTCATCAAATTGTGTCTCTTATTCAATAAACCGTTTTAATAGAATGTTTGTTTAATTTATCATTGTTAATTGTTAAATAACAGTTTTCTAATAACATAGTCCCATCGTGTTAATAATTGAACAGCCTTTATATATCTATATAAATCTATATATATACACACCGTTAATCCTGTAAGCTGGCCGAACAACAAAATATACTGTATCGATCGGTATAAATATATTGGATAGGCGTGTCTTTGATTTGTATCCCGGGTAATTAATTAAGGAATATTTTCCTACGAGATCCTTTATCTTAGTGGCCCAATTTATATACAAATCAGGGAGGCGACCTATTACAACTGGCGACCGTGATCAGGACCAGTTTCCGATGCGGATGTGTTAGATAAAAATAGATAGGCATAGGCTAGGATAGCATTGTTGTTGTGTTAGAAAGAAGGTGAGCCGTGGGGGAATTTTTCCCTCCCTCCTTCTTCTTCCACCCGCGTGGTCACTTCTGACCGTAGGCTTGGGTAAATTTTAAACATCTTTTCTCATCGCTTGTGTATAATAATAATATTTATAGATTATACAATTTCGGCTATCGAGAAATAATTGTGTTCCAAAAATTTTGTTTCGCTTGTATAATAATTGATCTCTGCTTGGTTTTTTTTTGTCGTTAAGAATTTCGTCCGTGTGATTTGTTTTCTTTCGCCATTCGTGCGTCGTACGCAAGTGCTGCGATCGTCCGATTAAATGGAGGGAAGGGGATTGTAATCTAATTAACTGTTGTCGGTTTTCATAGTTTTTTTTTTTGGTTCGAAATTCTTGCGCAGTTGCAGTTATAGGGGTCATTTTTTTTTGTAGGGCGTAAACATATTTTTCTCCTTGTCTTATATCCGTTGTTCCTCTTTATCAATTCCTTCCTTTATTCCTCCCTCACATAACTCGTTCCAGGGGTAACGGAACCGTGCTATCTTAACTTTCTTTTGTCGTTCGTTGTTCATCTCAGATTAGGCTGATAGGATAGGGCTGGCTAGTTTTTTTTTTTTTGTTCCTTTCGGTGCTATTTGATTAGGCAGATAGGATAGGACTTGCTTTTCCTGGTTCCTTTCACTCTTCGAGGGTACAATGGCGTCAATAAAAACCATCTACGAGGAAGCTGTAGAGCTAGGCCTCACTGAGGAGAACCGAGAAGGTTACATAGATAGTAGAAAGGCTGAGGAGGAAGAAAAGAGGGAGAGGGAGAGGGAGAAACGAGCACAGGATAGGGAGGAGGCTAAGGCAGCGAGGGAACACGAGGTGGCTATGGCTGAGAGGGCTAGGGAGACTCACAGGGAAGAGGTGGCTATGGCTGAGAGGGCTAGGGAGACTCACAGGGAAAAAGCGGCTGAGGCAGAGAGAGAGCATCAAAGGAAGCTCGATCTTCTTAAGGCTAAACCAGGGGATACGGGGGTCAACAGTCATGTGGATGCTCCTAAGGGGTTGCCACGCATCAAGCAGCCCATGTATAAGGTGGGTGATGATATAGAACCTTTCATAAGGAGGTTCGAAAGAACCGCAACGGCATATGCTCTTGACGAGACAGCCAAGGAAATAAATTCCTTTCACTCTTTGAGGGCCCGGCGCTCACACTGTTGAATCGCTTAGGGTCTGACAAGTCCGGTTATGGTGATATGAAGGCTGCGTTGGTCGAGGCATACGGGCTCACGGCACAGGCTGCCCGGCGGCAATTCGTATCTGCTAGGTTAGCTGAAAAGGAAACCGCTACCCAGTTCCTGGCTAGGCTTGAGGGTTATCTGGATGTCTGGGTAAACAAGGATAAGACTCCTGACAGTAGGGATGGGTTACGTGATCTCTTCCTGCGAACGCAGTTTGAGCTGTCGGCTCCAAATGACCTCGTGGCCCAGTTCAAACTGAGCAAGGTTACCTCGGCTGAGAGTATGGCGGCTGAGGCAGACGCATATTTTGAGTGCCACGGGTACCAGCGGCGGAGAATGTTGAACGAGGGCGGTAACAAAGGCAAGGGCAACCCTGACCCGGGCCCCAAACAGGCCCAAGCAGGGGCACACGGGAAATGGAAGAGTCAGGGACCTCACAAGCCGAAATATTACTCCAACTTAAAGGGTCAACAGGGTCAACGGTGGTCTGGAGATAACCGTCAACAAAGTTCGGCCGCTGCTTCTCAGACTGTACAGGCAGACAGCAAGAATGGGGTGCTGACTAAATCACAAGGCACGTCCCACGACTTGTGACTTATAGCAGGGGGTGCTGGGATGGGAAAACAAAACACAGGGTTCCTAGTGCAGCCAGGTAGAGTAGGGGGGGTATCTGTAGAGGCGCTTAGAGACAATGGGTCGTCTGGGTGTATCGTGCGGGACACACTGGTCAAGCACCACCAATTCACGGGGCGAGGAATCAATGTTCGCATGATCGATGGTTCCACCACCACAGTTCCCGAGGCGAGGGTGGAAATTGAATCTCCGTTTCTTTCTGGTAGCATCACAGCAGCCGTAATGCATGATCCAATTTATGACTTGATAGTGGGGAACGTCCGGGGTGCCAAGTACGGACCCACGAACGAGATAGCCACCCAGACGGGGGCCGCAGCAGTCACTAGGGGCGTAGCTAAGGCACGGAAAGACCCGAAGCCGCTGGCGGTCACGACTTCCTCAGAGCTCGCGGAGAGTCAGGATGTTGTCCATGAGCAGCAGCAAGACGCATCCTTGGCAAGTGTTAGGGCAAAGCTTGGTGAGGCTGTCGTTGAAGGTGATAAGGGGCGTAAGTCGTGGATTGCAGAGAAGGGAGGTCGGATCTACCGTGTAGTGCAGTACCCTCACTCTGAGGAGCAGTGGCAGTTTGTGGTTCCCTTGAAGTATAGGACAGCTATCCTCAGGATGGGCCATGAGGGTAGCCTTGGAGGTCACATGGGTAGGCAGAAGACGCAGGATAGGGTTCAGGCGCAGTTTTATTGGCCTGGGATCGCGAGCGACGTCCGCAGATGGATTCGCTCCTGTGACGTGTGCCAGAAGACCTGCGACCGAGGTCGAGTCAAGCCCGCACCGGTGAGTCCGTTACCTGTCATCACAACACCCTTTGAGCAGTTAGGGGTGGACATTGTGGGTCCAATTCACCCTAGAGCCAGTGATGGGTCCCGATTCATCCTCACGCTAGTCGATTTCGGAACGAGGTGGCCAGAGGCGGTCGCTCTGAAGAATATCGAGACTACAACTGTTGCCGAGGCAATGTTGGAGGTCTTCTGTCGAGTAGGGATCCCCAAGCAAATACTGTCTGACAGAGGGACGCAGTTCACCTCTGCAATGATGGGGGAAGTACTCAGGCTGTTGTCTGTGAAGGGTCTGAAGACGACACCATACCACCCACAATGTAACGGGCTGGTCGAGCGTTTCAACGGGACACTCAAGAAGATGCTGCGGCGGATGACAGCCGACCAACCAAAGGAGTGGCCTAGGTTCATTGCTCCGTTGCTCTTTGCATACCGGGAGGCTCCCCAGAGTTCGCTGAAGTTCTCTCCTTTCGAGCTTGTGTATGGTAGGACAGTCCGGGGTCCATTGCAGGTGTTGCGAGAGCTTTGGGACGGTGACGAGCCCAGCGAGGAAGTGAAGACCACTTACACCTATGTTCTCGATCTGGCTGAAAGGTTGAAGTCAACATGTGAACTAGCCAAAGTCGAGCTGACAAAGGCGAGAGAGGTGCAGAAGTCTTACTTCGATAAGAAGGCGAAGGTGCGCAGATTGGAGCCAGGTAGCAAGTGCTTGCTCCTTCTGCCCACTGCTCATAACAAACTGCTGGCCCAATGGAAGGGTCCATATACGGTCATAGACAGAATGTCGGATGTAAACTACATTGTTCAGGTCGGGAATCACAAGAAGAGATTCCACATCAACATGCTTAAGGAGTACCACACGAGAGAAGTGAGTGGAGCTGCGATGATGGAAGGCTCGTGGAGGCGGCAGGTTGCTACTCCCGAGATGGCGGAAGCCATAGATTTAGTGAGGGGCCACTATACTAGTGGGGAGGGTCATATCACAGCAGCAGCGGCAGTAATCTCCGAAGTTGATGGTGATGGTCCCGAGACAGTCCAGCTAGGGCAAGAGGAAGGTCTCTCACAGGTTCGTCGGGGCACTGAGTTGTAAAGTCATGAGGGGCGGGAATTGGATTCGCTCCTTGGTAAATACAGGGGCGTTTTCTCGGATAGGCCCGGAATCGCACGAGTCGAGAGTCACGCAATCGAGCTGACCAGTTCGGTTCCGGTACGAGTAAAGCCGTATCCCATTCCGCTCCGTCTGCACGACCAAGTCCAGAAGGAGATCAGGGAAATGGAGTTAGCAGGTATCATCGAGAAATCCTCTTCTCAATATTGTAGTCCGATGGTGGTTGTCAAGAAGAAGGAGGGCGGTGTACGCATCTGTGGGGATTACCGTCAGCTGAATGCTTTGACGAGGGTTGATGCGGAGCCTATGTGCGACCTCCGTGCCATCTTTGCCAGGCTTGCAGGTTCAACGATCTTTTCCAAACTAGATCTCACCAAGGGGTTCTTCCAGATACCTCTGGATCCAGCTAGCCGCAAGACCACCGCTTTTGGTACGCCAGACGGGCTGTACCAGTACACTGTGTTGCCTTTCGGTCTTATGAATTCGCCGGCGGTGTTTAACCGTATGATGCGTCAGGTCCTGCGAGACATACCTGGTGTGGAGGTCTTCGTTGATGATGTTCTTGTTCACTCACAGTCTTTCAGAGAGCACATGTCAATTCTGGAGAAGGTCTTGTCTAGGTTGCAGGAGTACAACTTGAAGGTGAAACCTAGCAAGTGCGAAGTGGGCCAGAAACGGGTGCAGTACCTAGGACATGTGGTTGGGGATGGTCAATGCGGCTGTCAGGGTGATAAGATCTCTAAGATTCGCGATGCTCCTAGGCCCACTACAAAGAAGCAGGTTCGGTCATTCTTGGGACTTGCCGGCTACTACAGGGAGTTCATTCCACATTTTGCTGCGTTGGCTACTCCGTTGTACGACTTACTAAAGAAGCATGCTCAAAACAGAGTTCCGTGGGGTACGGAACAGCAAGAGGCTTTCAACGCACTAAAGACTCAACTCTGCAAGGAACCTATCCTGAAGTTGGCAGACTTCAAGAAACCATTCATTCTAAGGACTGATGCTTCACAGGATGCAGTGGGGGCGGTCCTGATGCAGGAGGAAGATGGAGAGTTATTCCCCGTTGCATACCACAGTAGGCGACTCAAGGGAGCTGAGCTGAATTACAGCACGGTGGAGTTGGAATTGTTGGCGGTGGTCGAAGGGGTCAAGAAATACTACTTCTATTTGTTCGGAGGGGAGTTCACGCTCGAGACTGATCATATGCCTCTGACAAGCCTCAAGACCTCGAGGAATGCGAATTCCAGACTCATGAGGTGGACGCTTTTCCTGCAGCAGTTCAGCTTCGTTGTAAGGTACATTAAGGGTAGTAACAATGTCGGTGCTGATTGGTTGTCACGGTTGACTAATGATGCAGAGGATCGGGAGTAAGTAGCTTGTAGGTGCATATGAGAGGGTTGGGAATTTTTTTTAGAACAATGATCTGCCGCCCACTTATATTACAGGAATGAGTTGTTCAGGCGAGCTGGCGAGACGCGACGCTGAGCAGACCAAGAATCAGACCAAGCAGCTACAACCAAGGATCCCCACATCAAATCCCGGATAACCGGGAAAATCACCGTATTCAGATAAGACATTACTACTCCCATTTACCCACGAATATCCCAAGTACACCATGTATTCAGACATCTCCTCACATAACAGTAGCTCAGCTAGTTTGTCATTGTAAATGAGTGGGTTTGCCACTAGAGTTAAACCTCACTAGGTGCATTGCCACCAGGACCTTGTCGCTGGCCAAAAATGCGAACTCAGGAGTTTTCCCCTTTCAGTGTAATTTTAACGTAAATGTAGAGGGGTTTTTCTACTCAAGGGGGACCATTGCATGCGCCAGTGATTGTTAGACTCACACTACAGTATGGAAGACACTGTGAATGACGCTAGGTGATTTTAACAGAGTAAAATCAATTTTAGTGGGGAGGGATGTCACGGGATCGTGCCTGAGATATATATATAGCTAGACATATTAGAGAGTCGAGGGGGGTGCGGGGAGAGTATAGAGAGAGAGAGAAGAGGGGGTGGGGACGTGCGGTCAGTAACTTGGTCAAGAAGGTTCTCGGACCTTCGAGAAGGTTCGAGAAGGTCCTAGATGTTCTTTCCTTTTCCCGCCAATTCCCCAAGCATACGCTTGTTCCAAACCGAGGGTATAAATAAAGCAGGAGAGGGGAACGCAGTCCTTAGTCCCCCAGTTGGTGCCAGCGAGTGAAGTGCTTGTGAGTGTGGAGTGGCGACCAGGGTGACGCGGCACCCTCCTTCGACCATGTGTAAAGGTTAGTATATAGTGTTATTATATAAGTAATCTGTTGTGCTAGACGCGGTCATTAATATGCGATAAGGGTAAATTCAAGGGAGGGTTAATTGTTTTGCCTGGTATATAGGACTCCGTTAGGCTAGTGGTATCAGATTAGTGACGGGTAATTTTAGGAGTGAGTTTGACTGAGTGTGGCTCAGTCAAGGCTCTAGTTAATTAAATTAGAGGGGTTAATTAAGTTAGTTAAACATTTGGATAGAAGAAGCGAGTGGTGTGTGAACGTAATCTCCGATTCATATTCATCAATTTGTGTCTCTTATTCAATAAACCGTTTTAATAGAATGTTTGTTTACTTTATCATTGTTAATTGTTAAATAACAGTTTTCTAATAACATAGTCCCATCGCGTTAATAATTGAACAGCCTTTATATATCTATATAAATATATATATATATATATATATACACACCGTTAATCCTGTAAGCTGGCCGAACAACAAAATATACTGTATCGATCGGTATAAATATATTGGATAGGCGTGTCTTTGATTTGTATCCCGGGTAATTAATTAAGGAATATTTTCCTACGAGATCCTTTATCTTAGTGGCCCAATTTATATACCAATCAGGGAGGCGACCTATTACACATATAAACAAATAGGTAGACATATAAACAAATAGGTAGACATATAAACAAATAGGTAGATATATAAACAAATAGGTAGACATAAACAAATAGGTAGATATATAAACAAATAGGTAGACATAAACAAATAGGTAGACATAAACAAATAGGTAGACATATAAACAAATAGGTAGATATATAAACAAATAGGTAGACATAAACAAATAGGTAGATATATAAACAAATAGGTAGACATAAACAAATAGGTAGACATAAACAAATAGGTAGACATATAAACAAATAGGTAGATATATAAACAAATAGGTAGACATAAACAAATAGGTAGACATATAAACAAATAGGTAGATATAAAAACAAATAGGTAGACATAAACAAATAGGTAGATATATAAACAAATAGGTAGACATATAAACAAATAGGTAGACATATAAACAAATAGGTAGATATATAAACAACACAAAAGCTTAGGTAGCGCCAACGAACTTAAGGGGAGGTTTTTAGTGTGTTGCATAGACCTCCATCAAGCTTAAAATTACATCCCCAAGACCCCCTTTCAAGATAAATGGGTACATTTTTCGGTAGAAAAATGTCCCGGCCGAAGGCCGATTCCTCTTAAGTTACAGGCTCGCTGTCGCTCGCCAGGAAAAAATCGACACCTAAATGGCACGAAAGGTCTTAAAGTTGACATAAATGGGGCGAAAGTTATTAAAATTGCCAAACTAATGGGGTAAACGTCTTAAAATATCAAAAGCAATGGGGCTAAACGTGAGGGAGAAGGAAGTTCGGAAAAAAATCCCTCAAGTGGAAACCTCCCCTTAATCTTGACCCCTTAACTTCTTATAACTCAATTGAACGGAAGCAATCGGGAAGCAATCGGAAGCAATCGGAAGCAATCGGGCTGACATTTCTATCATATGGGCAGGATCGAGAATGTTGTAAATTTTGTTGGCGGTACCTATAGTACAGTCGCGCTAATAAGTGATGACTCAGCTGTCATTACGTTTGGCTCGCTCTGTGCTGTATTAATGTCTGTCAGATGTTTAATAGAGTGGGTAAGTGTAGGAATATGTTTTTTTTATATTTCACTCGATATGACGAAATGAAGCTTAGATATTGCTGATACCGATTATTGATCAACACATACTTGGTGCCGAGACATGACTTATTAGCGCGACTGTACATACAATAATAAACACATTACATACACATACATACAATCATAAACACATAGGTAGATTATGAACACGAAGATAAGAAAAGTAGCCAAGTAAATCTAAGTGTCGATAAGGAGAGTACATAAAGACAGTTAATATAGGCAAGTACCTCCTCCACGTTAAGGGAGACCACCTCGCTTATTTGCTCTTTCTCTCGCTCTCTCTTTGGCTTGTATCCATTCGGTCCCATTCAGCCTACTGTTTTAAGACGTTTACCCCCATCGAGGTGTCAGTATTTTCCTGGCGAGCGGTAGCGAGCCAGCATATAGATCTATTTTTGTTGTGACAGCAAGCTAAATTTGTACATTTTTCGATAGAAACATTTCTCCGGCGAAGCCGGATTTCTCCATACAATGCTGGCTCGCTATCGCTCGCCAGGAAGAAATCGACACCTGGATGGGGATAAACGTCTTAAAACAGTTGGCTGAATGGGGCCGAATGGATACAAGCCAGGGAAAGAGAGAAAAGGAGAGAGAGAGATAAAAAAAAAGCCGGTAACCCTCCACGTTAATATAAGCAGTGTGTTTACGCTTGTAGATAACTGAGTGACAAGCCTTACCTGTAATACCAGATAAGGTCAATGTAATTACACTCATTAATACGATATAGAGCCACTCACAAAAGCTCCAGGAACTCCTAATTTTAACTCTATTTTCCTCTGTGGATACAAGAAGAAACTGAATGTATCTATCTACAGTATCGATCTATTGCCAGATGCCTTACTCCCCTTAATGGGGAGTACACAAAATGCCCCCAAGCGGACCTATCCCCTGTAAGAGGGACAACCCATGCCAGTTTACTGAAGGACTTACAGGATTGACCACTCAATTTAGGGTCCGTCCGACTCCGAGGCCCTTTATGTATTTGTCAGCACCATTTTTCTACAGTGGTGTGCGGCTAATCCATCCACTAACCTGCTTCACCCTAAGGTGGCAGTACAGATTTGTATAAGGTTTACTCCCCTAGACAGGTTGCCGGCCAAGGCTGACTAGTCCCCTCCACCCGGATTTTTATAAGGTTATCTCCCCTAGATGGGTTGCCGACCAAGGCTAACGAGTCCCATCCACCCGTATGTATATACCCAAGCACATACCCTATAACTGAGGACGGCAGACTCAAGACAGAGCTCGAACTGAAACAACATTTAAAGTTCCAATTCTTAGGGTCCAGGACCACTTTCGCGTTCCCTCGCCACTTTCTCTGTCTCGTCTAGTAGGTGAATTTTACAAGGGGAGGAGGATTCCTAGCCTTCCGCCCCCTAAGACAAGAAACTACATTATAAAAAGGCCTAATTCACGACTTTACAGGGTTACTGCTCTTCATTATGTATGTACAGATATACACAGGTGTGGAGTCGGATTGAAAACATTCCGACTCCGACTCCGACTCCAACTCCAGGAAATTTTAAGGATGCGACTCCGACTCCAACTCCAGGAAATTTTAAGGATGCGACTCCGACTCCGACTTCATCCCCTCTCCCCCAAATTTCCCAATTTCCCACAAAAACTTTCCACAAATTGCTTGCTTGAAATGTCCTCCCACAACAGCTCCCACAAATGCTAATTTCTCCCACAAATTTGTGAGAATTTCCCACGAAGTGACAACACTGGCCTAGCAGCACACCTAAGTACTTTACACAAGAATTGATCACGTAAAGGAGTCGGAGTCGGACAAATTTTTACCGACTCAGACTCCGACTCCAGCCAAAAGTAGCCGACTCCTCGACTCCTGACTCCGACTTCACACCCCTGGATATACAGACTGGTTAGTGAATGAAATTATAAATCCATTAATTAATAAATCATACTAATTTAATAAACACACACAAAGGTACACTCGGATACCATAGTCTCTAGCCCACTCAAAAGCATTCGTGGACCCCTATGTTTTAACCCTTTCAAGCTCCAATACGCGTTTCTGTTCTGTTTCTGGCTACTAATAGACGATTTTATTCAGATTAGTAACGGTATATGGAAGTCAAAGATGTGGTATCCGAGTGTACAACCATAACACATCCAGTCCGATTCATACAGTTGCCTATGTTCAAGTTTTATATAAAATGTGCACACACTTTAGTGAGTGACTGTACTTTACGGTGATGGTCAGCGTTATGATGATATCAAGAACCGTACCATAACGATTAGGTAAGGGAGGGTTTTAGTTTGTTCCCTAGACCTCCATCAAGCTTAAAATTACACTCCCTAGACCCCCTTTCAAGATCAATGTGTACATTTTCTGTAGAAAAATTTCCCGGCCGAAGGCCGGTTCATCTTAAATTACAGGTTCGCTATCGCTCGCCAGGAAAAAATCGACACCTAAATGGTACGAAAGGTCTTAAAATTGACAGATATGGGGCGAAAGATCTTAAAAACGCATAACTAGTGGGGCGAACGTCATAAACTGTCCAAAGTAATGGGGCTAAATATAAGGGAGAAGGGGGTCTAGAAAAAAATACCCTTAAGTCAAAATCTGCCCTGAAGCTATATATCTCGGGGGCATGAAGGAGGTGGTGGCAGTTGATAATAGGGGGCTACGAACTCACGCCACTATCATCACCACAACAACATCTGGGGAACTACGGACGTTTATCATTCTCTCAGAGGCTGGCACACGGGACAGAACGTACATGTTGCGTCTGTTTATGATTGTCCCTCAGTCAGCACTTCCACGCGATATACTCCATCAGTTCCTTGTTCACGAATCAACTCTTTTATTCTAGTCAATTTCCTTTGTTTTTTGTTTTTCTTTGTCCCCAGAGCACCAACTCTATTAAATTTTTCTTTTGTTGTTGAAGCAGCCTTTGTATTTCCCTTTGTCTCGTTACGTAATCACCACCGCTACATGAACTATCCATACACATTGGCCATATTTTGATCTCGTAGCCCCTCAGGACCGCCAGGATGAGGGGATTATTTTTAGGCTCGTTTGCGTGCCTTCTGCTGGTCTTAGGCACCCAGGCCTCGGTCATGTCCCCGCTGGAGACCAGACGGATGATCGAGAAGGCCTTTGCCGACTCTAAAGTACTAAGAGAACACGAGGACGGGAGAAATATAAACGAGGGTCAGAAAGAAACCACAGAGACACCAACGACAGCGCCCCCTAAGTATCATACCGTCGATGTTGGGGACAAGGGCACAGCGCGGGGCACCATCTTGAAGTCCTTCGAGGGTAACGACTTCTACGCCTTCATGAGTCTCCCCTACGCCAAACCTCCCGTGGGCGACCTCAGATTCAAGGTAAGGTGGATTCGCTAAATTAACCACTTGCGAGTTTCAGGTTATGAGGAAGTTGGAGCCGTAAACATCGATATAAAACAGAAATGCAATAGTACACTTGGGTTCTGATGGATAGAAAGTATGATCAACTTAGTGTTATGCATTAACCCCTTCAGCACGATGACGCCTTTTTACCCTTGATTCTGGCTAAAATTAGACGATTTTATGCAATTTAAGAAGAATCTGTGGTATTCAGAGGGTTTATGGAGAAGGTATTTACAGATACATTACAATGTAAAGAATATAGCCTAGTCTAATGGTAACTAAGATATGATGCACATTTCGTCATAGTGCTGAAGGGGTTAATAAATGTACAATGACCTTATTTTATTTAGGTGGCAATTCTCCTTAATATCGATGTCTACAGCTCCAACTTCCTTAAGGGGAGGATTTTAGTTTGTTCCCTAGACCTTCATCACACTTAAAATTACACCCCCTTGACCCCTTTTCAAGATAAATTTGTAAATTTTTCGGTAGAAAAATTTCTCGGACGAAGGCCTGTTCCTCTTAAATTACAGGCTCGCTATCGCTTGCCAGGAAAATATAGACACCAAAATGGCACGAAAGGTTTTAAAATTGATAGAAATGGGTCGAAAGCTGTTAAAATCGCCAAACTAATGGGGCGAACGTCTTAAAATCTCAAAAGCAATGGGGCTAAACATGAGGGAGAAAGGGGGTCAAGGAAAACAAAATCCCTCAAATGGAAATCTCCCCTGAAATGGTCTAACACTCGCAAGTGGTCAATTGTCATATTCCCATCTTAACCCTCTCACGACCATATGACGCAGAGGTTGCCAGATTAGCAATAAGAAATAGGGTTCTCTCACTCTTATAATTACCTCTCCAAAATTAGTTTTCTGCCCACACCTAACTCAAAGACAACTGCAGAGGTTAAAGTAACTAAACTAAAGGTTTCTAAATACCCCTGATGGTAACAAAGGCTTTAAAATATCCCTAATAGGCTCAAAATTGCATCAAGAACGTGAGAGGGTTAATTACCAGCCATTACGGAGAATATGTGCCATATTATTTTGTTAAGCATTTCAGTATTAAGGGGAGGTTTCCACTTGAGGGATTTTTTGTTCTAACTTCCTTCTCCCTCATGTTTAGCCCCATTGTTTTGGAGGTTTTAAGACGTTTGTCCCATTAGTTTGGCGATTTTAAGAACTTTCGCCCCATTTATGTCACTTTGAAGACCTTTCGTGCCATTTAGGTGTCGATTTTTTCCTGGCGAGCGATAGCGAGCTATTTAAGAGGAACCGGCCTTTGGCCGGGACCTTTTTCTACTGAAAAATTTACAAATTTATCTTGGAAGGGGGTCAAGGGGGCGTAATTTCAAGATTTATGGAAGTCTAGGAAACGCACTAAAAACCTCCCCTTAACCCCTTCAGCACAATGACGTAGTTCCATCATATTCTGCTTACCATTAGACGGTTTTATTCAGCTTATAATCTACCTTCAGTACTCAATGGGGTTTAAATACGATCTCAATAAACCCTCTGAATAACACAGGTCCTACGTAAGCTTTATAAAATCGTCTACTCTAGCCAGCATAATAGGTAAAATGGCGTCGTCGTGCTGAAGGGGTTAAGACTTCTTTCTTCACATTATTATTAACGTTAACCTTATAGACGATTGTCCAGCTTGAGAAGGCACTTGCAGAATGAAAGGGGTCAAGTTTATATCAATTACTCCGCCGACTTTCAAATGTCCTTCCTAAGCTGAATAAAATCGTCTTATGATAGCCAGAATAAAATAACGAGTTGCACCCCCGAATTATTAAAGAGTTAATTATGAAAACTTGGAATTATTAGAGTTAATTATGAAAACTTAGAATTATTAAAGGGTTAATTATGAAAACTTAGAATTATTAGTTAATTATGAAAACTTAGAATTATTAAAGAGTTAATTATGAAAACTTAGAATTATTAAAGTTAATTATGAAAACTTAGAATTATTAGAATTAATTATGAAAACTTAGAATTATGAAAGTTAATTATGAAAACTTAGAATTATTAAAGGGTTAATTATGAAAACTTAGAATTATTAAAGTTAATTATGAAAACTTAGAATTATTAAAGTTAATTATGAAAACTTATAATTATTAAAGAGTTAATTATGAAAACTTAGAATTATTAAAGTTAATTATGAAAATTTAGAATTATTAAAGAGTTAATTATGAAAACTTAGAATTATTAAAGAGTTAATTATGAAAACTTAGAATTATTAAAGAGTTAATTATGAAAACTTAGAATTATTAGAATTAATTATGAAAACTTAGAATTATGAAAGAGTTAATTATGAAAACAGAATTATTAAAGGGTTAATTATGAAAACTTAGAATTATTAAAGTAAATTATGAAAACTTAGAATTATTAAAGTAAATTATGAAAACTTAGAATTATTAAAGAGTTAATTATGAAAACTTAGAATTATTAAAGTTAATTATGAAAACTTAGAATGATTAAAGAGTTAATTATGAAAACTTAGAATTATTAAAGAGTTAATAATGAAAACTTAGAATTATTTAAGAGTTAATTATGAAAACTTAGAATTATTAAAGAGTTAATAATGAAAACTTAGAATTATTTAAGAGATAATTATGAAAACTTAGAGAATTAATATGACACAGATATATACAGTATAGTAGTTTCACATTTTTCCATTAAAGGGGGATGGGCCGGTTTTCTGCACCACTTTCTCCCTCATGTTTAGCCCGATGAGTTTTCAGATGTTAAGATGTTTGCCCCATTAGTTAGTCGATTTTAAGACCTTTCGCCCCATTTCGTCGTCAATTTTAAGACCTTTTGTGCCATTTAGGTGTCGATTTTTTCCTGGCGAACGATAGTGAGCCTGTAATGTTGGAAGAACCCGCCTTTGGCCGGGAAATTTTTCTACCGAAAAATGTACAAATTAATCTAGAAGGGGGATCTGATGGATGTTTTTTTTAAGTTTGATGGAGGTCTAAGAAGGAAACTTTAAAAAAAAAAAAAAAAAAAAAAAAAAAAAAAAAAAAATCTACCAAAAAGTGAACCATCCCCCCTTAAGTATCCATAAATTAGCTGCCAAAGTAATAAATTTTACTTCAGGTGAACAAAGTAAGACTACCTTATATAATTTAGTACGCATCCATCGTTGTCAATTGTTATTGCTAAGCTATAGCTAAATCGTACCACAAATTATCGATTTTTTTTTTTATTCTTTTTTTTATTAATCCAATAATCTAATATATGCTGCCTTTGAATAATTATGAATACTGTGACTTTAAGGGCAGATTTCCACTTGAGGGATTTTTTTCTTGACCCCTTTCTCCCTCATGTTTAGCCCCATTGCTTTTGATATTATAAAAAGTTTGCCCCATTAGTTTAGCGATTTTGAGAACTTTCACCCCATATTAAGACCTTTCGTGCCATTTAGGTGTCGATTTTATCCTGGCGAGCGATAGCGAGCCTGTAATTTAAGAGGAACCGGCCTTCGGCCGGGACATTTTTCTACCGAAAAATGTACAAATTTATCTTGAAAGGGACTCAAGGGGGTGTAATTTTAAGGTTGATGGAGGTCTAGGGAACAAATTAAAAACCTCCCCTTAACAATCCATTGGTGAAGACAGTATTCGATATGCTATTGGATATGATTAATAATTTTGGTCATACCATTGTGCTATGATATCAAACCTGCTATTGCTACATGTCTTTACTGTCAATTAAATCAATAATGAACCAACTACAGACATGAGTTATTCAGGATACCTTGATTAAATAGTGATAATGGATAACGTCTTCTTAATTTGTCGTGATTATTCCGAACACCCTGTGTGTACAGTAGCACCCGTCTTGCAACCCAATCCCACATCTACTCTGTGTAACTCTCCAACCCAAGAGTGAAACGAATTCAAACGAGACTCCCAATCTTTCTTCTATGCAACAGCTGAGCTATGGAACTCTCTCCCTGAATCATCTTTCTCTTATCCTATGACTTAAATTGCTTCAAACTCCATGTGTCCAGATATTTTGGCTCGAACATACCTTGATTTTGGCCCTGTCACTCTTTCAATTCTGAGGGAGGTATATATATATATATATACGGTATATATATATATATATATATATATATATATATATATATATATATATATATACAGTATATATATACGGTATATATATATATATATATATATATATATATATATATATATATATGTACATAAATATATATATACTGTGTGTATATATATATACAGTATACTGTGTATATATATATATATATATATATATATATATATATATATATATATATATATATATATATATATGTACATAAATACAGATTTTTGTTTACTCCCTTCTCCCTATGTTAGGCCCCTTAGTTTTTATAATTTAAGATATTTGCTCCATTACTTTGCCAATTTTTAGACCTTTCGCCCCATATTTTTACCAATTTTATAACCTGTCGTGCCATCTCAATTTTTTCCTGACGAGATATTGTTCCTGGCGAGCTTTAGAGCCTACAATATAGCTTTAGAGCCTACAATATAGCTTTAGAGCCTACAATATAGCTTTAGAGCCTACAATATAGCTTTAGAGGCTACAATATAGCTTTAGAGCCTACAATATAGGAGGAAACGGCCCAACAAAAATGGTGGTACCGGGTACTTCTAAAGGGGGCCCACCTCACTTTTTCTCTTTCTCTCCCTCTCTCTTTGGCTTGTATCCATTCGGCCCCATTCAGCCTACTGTTTTAAGACGTGTACCCCCATCCAGGTGTCAAAATTTTCCTAGCAAACGGTAGCAAGTCAGCATATATATATATATTTGTTTTGACAGCAGATAAATGTCTCCGGCGAAGCCGGTTTTCTCCATACAATGCTGGCTCGCTATCGCTCGCCAGGAAGAAATTGACACCTAGATGGGGATTAACGTCTTAAAACAGTTGGCTGAATGGGGCCGAATGGATACAAGTCAGAGAAAGAGAGAAAAGGAGAGAAAGAGAAAAAAGCAGGTCCCCCCCTTAAGCTTGATGGAGGTCTAGGGAGCAAACTAAAAAAAAATATATATATAAATGAATTAATAAGTACAGTAGGTCTACATTAAAATACCTTTCTTTGTCACACAGTACCGGTACACTATCTAGGCCTATACCGGTACTCTTGATTGTTTATAATGCTTAGTCTGTTGTACACCCATTACAGGGGGGATGGGCCGGTTTTCTGGTCCCCCTTCTCCCTCATCTTTAGCCCCATTAGTTTTCAGATGTTAAGATGTTTGCCCCATTAGTTTGTTGATTTTAAGACCTTTGCGCCCCATTTCTTTGTCCATATCAAGACCTTTCGTGCTATTTAGGTATCGATTTTGTTCCTGGCGAACGATACTGAGCCTGTAAATTTGGAAGAACCGGCCTTCGGCCGCCACATTCTTCTACCGAAAAATTTACAAATTAATCTAGAAGGGGGATATAATGGATTTTTTTTTTTTTTTAATTTGATGGAGGTCTAAGGAGGAAACTAAAAAAATAATAAATATATAATTATATACATGACTATCAATATACCCAATAATGTTATATACCTCCTTTATACCCCGTTTATACCCTTATATTTCGGCAGGGTATACTCCACCTTTATCATAAGGGGGGACTGGCCGTTTGTTTGCTCTATTAATTCATGTATTCATATATATTTTGTAGTTTCCTCCCTAGACCTCCATCAAGCTTAGAAAAACACCCCCTAGACTCCCTTCAAAATAAATTTATACATTTTTCGGTAGAAGAATGTCCCGGCCGAAGGCCGATTCCTCTTAAGAATGCAGGGTCGCTATAGCTCGCCAGGAGAAAATCGACACCTAAATGGAACCAAAGGTCTTAAAATAGACAACAAAATGGGGAGAAAGGTGTTAACATCGCCAAACTAATGTGCCTAACATCTTATAATCTCAAAACTAATGGGGCTAAACATGAGGGAGAAGGGGTTCCAGGAAACCGGCCCATGTCCCCTTAATGTGGCGATCACATATACTATCTATCTATCTATCTATCTATCTATCTATCTATATGCTCAGGCCCAATCCCCATTTTTCCTATTTTTATTTTTATTTTCTACATCATTCTATTTCATTATTTTTTTCCTTTTTTCTTGGGGGTGGCCGACTCAAGACAGAGCAAGAACAGGAAAAACACAAAAACAACATAAAACAACGAACAAACAGATAAAAACACAAATTCACACACATCTAGGTCACCCAGAAGACCCGGAGACCAAACCAAGGTCTATCCAGCACTCCCGCGGCCCCCGACCACCCGGAGAGGTTCCGATCTCGGCAGGCAGACATGCAGCGGAGCCAAAGACACAAGCCCTCCCACCACACTTCCAGGCACACCCTTCATATTAATCGTCTCCCCGGGCCAGGCGCCTGATGGACTATTATCTAGTCCAACTTGCGCCAGACCCCTTCCCCCAAATGACCACGTGTTCACTCAACTATTCACAAGCATTCTCCATTCACTCCTGTCCACCACCACTTCCCCTGCCTGATCTATAGTCATTCCTCTATCATCCAAAGCTTTTCTTACAGTCTCTCCATCTCAATGGGAGTCTTCCTGCCCTTCTATCTCCCCTTGTATCTGACTCACATATTCTTTTTGTAAGCCTTTCATCTCCCATTCGTTCAACATAACCATACCAGCTCAGCACCCTTCTGTCCACTCTGGCTGACAAATGTTCCTGCTGCCCCACTCTCCTGCGTATCTCTTCATTCCTCAATCTATCTCTACAAGTAACTCCACACATACTCCTCAAGCAGCTCATCTCCATCACATCCAGCTTTCTTTTCTCCTTTTTCTTCAGAGCCCATGTCTCAGCCCCATACATCACTGTTGGCACAACAATTCCTTGATACAGTGCACTTTTTACTTTCATTCCGAGATTTCTCGTCTTCCACATACTTCCCATTTTTTTTTTGTTTTTTTTTTCAAACTACTCCCTCTCGGGCATAGGCTGATAGCCTTTACACTCTACCGCTGAACACGGTGAGGCCCGTGAGGTCTTGCTCCAGTCTAGGGAGTGAGACATGCGAAGCTTCACGGCTCGAAGCAACTCCATCTCTGAAGCTGCTCCGCCTCTGTGCTTCACAGTCTCATTCCCCAGGCTCGGACCCTCACTCTCAGAACGCCACCTATTGAGCAATTAACTCACTAGGCATTGCTCCCCTGTAGCATATTTTTGAATATGGGAATATTCATATAATGCTATTTAATAAGGGAACAATGAGGGTATTTATTTGGCATTTCGGTGTGCTGTGGTAATGCACTGATACTAGGTACAGTACAAATTCCATCCCAATAATATCTTCCCATTGACATATTGGGATTCGAACCCGGGTCCATTGGATTACCAGTCCAGTGGCAAGACCACTCTGCCACACCTCCCCTCCGAAATACTATACTATACTATACCCTGTTAATTTTAGTTAGGGTAGACATACTGACCCCATCTCTCATAACTCAAAAAGAACTACAGTAAAGGCGGTGTCACATGAACACTTTTTCTAGCAATTTTTACGGGCAATTATGGTCTGGAAGCTTAAATAATCACAGTTTATCAGAATTTAGCCGCCTAAAATATTCTACTTTCAGTGTAGTTGCCGATACCAGTGCGAAAATGTCCCGAAATAATACCAGACAAAACTTGCTCATGGAAAATTGACGGAAAAAGCGCTCGTGTGACACCGGCTTAATCAAGTAAATATTTCTACTATTTCGGAAGAGCCAGCCAGTCAAGGAATAGGTGTGGAGATGTACAGCCCATTTGCTCCAGCCCTTATTGAGTTACAGAGATTAGGGTTTACAATGTCTGATATTCATTATAAGTAGGCCACGAATCCTGACTACTAACCTCAATACCTTAAAAAAAAAAAAAAAAAACAGTAAAACAACAATATGTCTACCATTTGGGAAGAGTCAGCCAGGGAATAGATGTGGATTTTACAGCCTACTTCCTCCAGCCCTTCTTGAGTTACAGGGGTTATGGGTTATGATTCCTGGCCTATCTATAAAGAATGGAAAATAGTTACCAATACCAGAGCAAAATAGTCTAACAATGTTGCCAGAATTTAACCCTCTCCGACATATGGCGCGATTTTGAGCCTATTAGGGATACTTTAAAGCCTTTGTTACCATCAAGGGTATTTAGAAACCTTTAGTTTAGTTACTTCAACCTCTGCAGTTGTCTTTGAGTTAGCTGTGGGCAGAAACTAATTTTGGAGAGGTAATTATAAGAGTGAGAGAACTATTTCTTATTGCTAATTTGGCAACCTCTGCGTCATATGTGCGTGAAAGGGTTAACTTAAGGTGACTTGGTGCCTTTATTCTGGCAACATTGTTAAGACTATTTTGCCCTGGTATTCTAACTATAGTACATTCATTATAGATAGGCCAGAAATCATTACCCATAACCTCTGTAACTCAAAAAAGGGCTAGAGGAAGTAGGCTGTCAATTCCACATCTATTTACTGGCTGACTCTTCCCAACTGGTAGACATATTAGTTTTATTACGATTTTTCCTTCAATGTTTACGTGCAATTGTAATTTGGCATCTTCAAAATTTAAGTTTCATACAAATTACACCAACTAACACAATGTACATTTGATCTAGCACAAGAACAAAACTTGCTCTCTATCACTCGCCAGGAAAAAATCGACACCTAAATGACACGAAAAGTCTTAATATTGACAAAGAAATGGGGCTAAAGGTCTTAAAATCGCAAACTAACGGGCCGAACATCTAATAATCTGAACACTAAAGGGGCTAAACATGAGGGAGAAGGGGAGCCAGAAAAACGGCCCATCTCCCCTTAACGTTGTGGATCAAAAGAAGCTGTAAAAAGCCCTCGTGTACAATCGGCCTAATAAGTGATGTCTCAGCACCAAGTTTATTTTGATCAATAATTGGTATCCGCAATATCTAAACGTCATTGATTTATTTCGAGTGGGATATACAAACATGTTCCTACACTTACCCACCCTCATTAACATCTGACAGACATTAATGCTGGGGTCACACATTCACGTATATGCTCCCGTATGCTCCCGTACGAAGGTTTATTGGTAGTTGGCAACCGAATGCGTAAAACGTAAGGGCTTAGTACGTAAAACGTAAATGAAATTGTGTCTAGTCGTGGGGGTTGGTACGCATGGCGGGAGTAGCCACGCTGGTCGGGGAGGTGGTGGGTGCGGCCAAGGCCGCACTGCGTGTTGGCGGAAAGACGCGGCAACATTGTATATAAGGACCAGCGGGGGACACTCCCATCACACCTCTCACCACACCGGAGCAGCAAACAACAAGCCAACCCTGCCACCTGCTTGCCACCCTCTGCACCCTGCCCTGCCCTGCTTGCCACCCTCTGCACCCTGCCCTGCCCTGCTTGCCACCCTCTGCACCCTGCCCTGCCCTGCTTGTCACCCTCTGCACCCTGCCCTGCACTGCCCTGTACCATGCATAAGAAAGGCGTGAAGAAGGCCAGGAAGGCTTCCCCTGCCACCTCGACGTCTGCCACCTAACCGCCTGCCACCTCACCTTTTGACCCCTCTCAGCCTGGCCCCTCCAACTCTGACCCCTCTCAGCCTGGCCCCTCCAACTCACCGCCTGCCCTCTCGACGCCTGAGGAAGATGAAGTTGTTCTCGACCTCGGCCCCGATAGTGGAGAGCTCGAGGTTGAAGTGGATGAGAGTGAGGAAGACGAGGAGGAAGAAGAAGAACCTGCACCTACCAACAGCGTATAGGCCCCACCAAAGAAACGGCGCCGGAAGAAGACCAACATAATACTGACGGAGGAAACTGAGGGGGGTGACACGTTCCACTATCTCATCAAATAGTTGTTTGTCTACCCGGATGAAGTTTTTGTAAAGTTGTGGACATTCTGTGGCCAACTCTTGCATCAGCTTCTCGTAATGGCCATGTTCAGGCCTTCGTTGTAGATATGGCCACACCCACACTGTCCTCTTGCTCCTTTCCTTCTTCTTCTCTTGTTCATCTTCATGGATGTAGTTTGCTATTGCAAAAAGTTCTAACATTTCTATGTAGGAAATGATCCATTGAATGAGCCGAGTGTTATGCCTGTTCTCCGGTTTGATTAGGGAGTTCACCATCTTGAACTCCTCCAGGATGTATTCCGTGATGTTCTTCATGGTGCCGACTCAGGAGTGGGAATGGGAACGTTGTGGCCAGCCCTGCCCTTTTGTAGTTCCCAGATTCCAACCCAGACCTACGTGGTTGACAAAGACTGTTTTTGTCTGTGTTTGGACAGACGGGGTGTGCCTACTATTGTCCGGAAACGGTCCACGTAAGTCCTACAAACTCCCAAGACATACGGCCTCAGCTACGCAGGTCTTGTGGGGGCGTGGCCATGGGCGTGGCCTGTGTTCCCGCAAATCGGGCAGCCCAGGCGGACTAACGGGGACATGCTTACGCAAGTCGCAAGCACGTACGTAGTTCCATACGACTACATTACGTCTGACTTAACACTGGCCCAGTCACGGTACGTCTGTCGGGAAGTGCAATAGTCGTGGTCTATACGGGCGTACACGGCCGTACTACGCCCGTCAGAACTTGGCGATCACGCCTGACGGGAGCTGTCGGGAGCGATATACGTGAATGTGTGACCCCAGCATAATACAGGACAGAGCGAGCCAAATGTAAAGACAGCTGAGAAATGATATGACTTATTAGCGCCACCGTACACCCTCCTATAGATAAACCCAAGGTCTACAACATCATGGACCTTGGGTAAACCTACCGAGTCACACACACGCCCGCTTTCCGGCAATTGACCACTTGCGAGTTTCAGGCTATAAGGAAGTTGAAGCCGTAGATATCACTATTTAGCAAAAGATTAAACTAACATATGGTTGTAGTATATTTATAAATACATAAAACCAAATTAATCACACTTTCCATTTATTAGAAATCTGTATTATTTTTGTATTTCTCTTTTAAATCAATGTATACGGTTCCAACTTCCTTATAGCCTCAAAATCGCAAGTGGTCAATTGCTGAAAGGCCGTCATTTGTGTGTGTGTAGATCTATAAAAACACCTGTTGTTGTGAGTGATTAAGAAGTGGTGTGACGCGCCCGAGACAGACAGCATTAAGATGGGTCGTTTTTCGGGTCCTCTTTCCCCCTCCTATTAGGCCCCATTTGTTTTGAGATTATAAGACGTTCGGCCTATTAGTTTGGCGATTTTAAAACCTTTCGCCCGATTTCGTTGTCAATTCTAAGACCTTTCTCGTGACATTTAGGTGTCGATTTTTTCCTGGCGAGCGATAGCGAGCCTGAAATATTAATAGGAACCTACCACGCCCGGGTAATTTTTCTACCGAAAGATTTACAAATTTATCTTGAAGGGGGGTCTAGGGGGTCTTTTTCTAAGCTTAATGAAGGTCTAGCGAGGAAACTAAGAAATACAGGACTACAAGAATTAATAGAACAAAAAACAAACGGCCCATCTCTCCTTAAAAACAAATGGCCCATCTCTCCTTAAAAACAAACGGCCCATCTCCCCTTAAAAACAAACGGCCCATCTCTCCTTAAAAACAAACGGCCCATCTCTCCTTAAAAACAAACGGCCCATCTCCCCTTAAAAACAAACGGCCCATCTCTCCTTAAAAACAAACGGCCCATCTCCCCTTAAAAACAAACGGCCCATCTCTCCTTAAAAACAAACGGCCCATCTCCCCTTAAAAAAGTGGAGACTGGCCGTTTGTTTGGTCTATTAACCCCTTCTGTACCGCGACGTCTTTTTCACTTTATTCTGGCTACTATTAGACGATATTATTTAGCAATCAACAGGCTTCGAACTGTATCACTTAACCATTTCTACTACTACAGATCCTTCTTAAACCGCAAAAACTCGTCTAAATATAGCTAGAGTAAAATTCAAAAGACGTCGCCGGTAAAGAAGGGGTTAATTCATTTTAGTTTCCTTCGTAGACCTCCAGCAAGCTTAGCAAAACACCCCCTAGACCTCCTCTCAAGATAAATTTGTACATTTTTCGGTAGAAAAATGTCCCGGCCGAAGGTCGTTTCCTCTTAAAATTGCAGGCTCGCTTTCGCTCGCCAGGAAATAATCAACACCTAAATGGCACGAAAAGTCTTAAAACTGACAACGAAATGGGGCGAAAGGTGTTAAAATCGCCAAACTAATGGGCCGGTCGTCTTATAATCTCAAAACTAGTAGGGCTAAACATTAGGGAGAAGGGGGTCCAGAAAAAACGGTCTTCCTCCCCTTAAGTACTAGCTGGAGGTGGCGTGACGGGCCCTTGACAGGCAACTTGAAGCACCTTATCATCGGAAGGTTGTGGCAGGTTAGACAGTAGCCAATCACAAGTCACTCAGGATCTAATATGATGAGATAGAGGGATATTGATTGGCTAGTTGGTTATCACTGTTGATAAGAACTACATGCTATATGTAAGAATAAAACTACCCCAATTATTGTACAGTATATATATATACATACAGTACATCCAAGTTAAACCACAAATACATGTTATCAAAATATGTAGTGTTCTCTCTCTCTCTCTCTCTCTCTCTCTCTCTCTCTCTCTCTCTCTCTCTCTCTCTGTATATATATAATATCATAACTTGATTTCTTTATTGTTATTTATTTATTTTCACTGCACGGGCAAAGTTTATGATATACAATAAACTGAATATGGGAAAGGTAGTAACTAAATGATGGGAACTCGGCAGTCAAAATCAAATTAATTTTTTTTTGCCGACCTATCTATTTTGGCCGTACCTTAATATAAAGTTATCTTGTGTCCAATAGGGAGGAAGTGAGGGCAAACTCATCTCATTGGAGGATAGAAACTAAATCAATATCAATACACACACATTATACTGTTAAGGGGAAGCTCATGGACTGTTGAGGTTAAGGGCAGATTTCCACTTGAGGGATTTTTTTCTTGACCCCTTTCTCCCTCATGTTTAGCCCCATTGCTTTTGATATTATAAAACGTTTGCCCCATTAGTTTAGCGATTTTAAGAACTTTCACCCCATATTAAGACCTTTCGTGCAATTCAGGTGTCAATGTTATCCTGGCGAGCGATAGCGAGCCTGTAATTTAAGAGGAACCGGCCTTCGGCCGGGACATTTTTCTACCGAAAAATGTACAAATTTATCTTGAAAGGGACTCAAGGGGGTGTAATTTTAAGCTTGATGGAGGTCTAGGGAACAAACTAAATACCCCCCCTTAAGGAGATGGGTCGTTCGTTTTTCTGGTCCCCTTTCTCCCTCGTGTTAAGCCCCATTTGCTTTGAAACTATAAGACGTTCAGCCCATTAGTTTGGCGATTTTAACACCTTTCGCCCCATTTCGTCGTCAATGTTAAGACCTTTCGTGCCATTTAGGTGTCGATTATTTCGTGGCGAGCGATAGCGAGCCTGACATTTTAAGAGAAACCGGCATTCGGCCGGGACATTTTTCTACCGAAAAATGAACAAATTTATCTTAAAGAGGGTCTAGGGTTTTTTTTTCTAAGCTTGATTGAGGTCTAGCGAAAAAAATAAGAAATGAAGGAATACATTAATTAATAGACCAAAGCAAATAAAAAACCCCGGTCCGTCTTCCCTTGATAGCCTATATAATAGTTCTTTTCCAGAGTACCGGTACGATACATGTAAACACAAACATGCAAAACACACAATCAAACTATGCTATAGCACACCCACACACGTACACCCACATCTACACATACACACACACACACACTCACCTATACAAACACACACACACACACACACACCTACAAACACACACACCTACAAACACACACACACACACACACACACCTACACACACACACACACACACACACACACACACACACACACACACACACACACACACACATGAGGAACGAACTGAGGAAGAGAAGGAATCTTTTTTCTTCCGGGTCGTAGGTCTGCAAATACGGAAATGGTACATAAAAAAAGACAAACCATCCCAGGAGCAAACGGGGGAAGAGGAGGTGTAACTGGGTTGACAGGGAATGAATTTTTACATGTAATTTACACCAATGTAGATGGGTTATTATCAAAAATTCTTGAAATAAAAGATGTTATTAATATAAACAAGCCACATGTTCTATGTTTAACAGAAACCAAATTAAATTCTCAAATAAGAAATGAAATACTCTCAGGTGAAAATTATAATGTATGGAGGAGGGATAGAGTTGGGAGAATGGGAGGAGGGGTCTTGATATTCACAAGGAGGGAGCTTAAGGTAAAGGAGTTGCAGATGAAAGAGGTGGGTTCTGCTTCAGAAATAGTAGCAATAGAAATAGTGAGAGGTAACGAAGGAATTATAATAGTAAATGTGTATGTGCCGCCACGAACTGCAGCCTGGACCAGTGAGGAACACGAAGCAATGCTGAATGAAACTTTAATAAATCTGGAGTATATTATCAAGGAGGCAGAAGATAGGAACAAAAGTATTATTATTACCGGAGACTTCAACAGTGGAAATATTGATTGGTCAACTTTAGAGTGTCCTGAGAGAGAGAACAGTTGGGGATGTAGACTACTAGAGTTGATGACAACATACCTGTTGCATCAACACATAGAAGAGCCAACAAGGTTGAGAGGGAGTGATACTCCTTCATTATTAGATCTGGTTTTTACTAGATGTGCCAATGAGATATTTGAGGTAAGTTATAAACCACCAGTAGGTAAAAGTGATCATGTCGTATTAGACTTTAATTTTATATTAAAGTATGACTTATTACCAAGTAAAGAGGAGTTCAAGAAAGACCGGCTGGATTATCCTAGAGGAAGATACAACAAATTGCGAGAGTTTTTCCAAAACATTAATTGGGAGGATAAAGTATTGAATAAATATGATATTAATGAGCAATACGAAGCCTTCTGTGACATATGCAAACAAGGTGCTGACAAATACATACCAATAGCCAAGGATTTTCCTAAAACAAAGAATGATTGGTTTGGTGCTAGATGTTATAAAGCTAAAGTTGAACGTGATAGGTTATGGAAACGCTATAGAAGACACAAGAGTGATCAATCTTACGAGAGGTATAAACTAGCAAGAAATAACTACACCAAAGTGAGGAGACAGGAGGAGAAGGATTTTGAGAGAGGGGTGGTTATGAAGAGCAAAGATGATCCCAACATATTATATGGATTCATAAATAAGAGAACTAAAGTGAAGGAAAAGATCCAAAGGATCGTTCACAATGGAGAAATATTTGAGGAGGAGGAAAAAATGAGTGAGGTTTTTAATGCAAAATTTCGATCGGTGTTTGTTCAAGAAAATAATGATGGTGATGATGCTTATAAGAATCCAATACAGAGACCAGTCATGCCCATGAAAGATATTATTATAAAAAGGGATGAAGTAAGGGACTGCATGTTAGACCTAAATAAAAGAAAGGCTATGGGGCCGGATCAGATTTCTGGGTGGATGTTGAGTGCATGTGCAGAGGAACTAAGCTTTCCCATAACAGAGATTTTTAAAAAATCTTTGTCCCAAGGCAAGCTACCCGAGGTGTGGAAGGCTGCTGATATTGTACCGATATACAAGAAAGGACCGAAAGAAGATGCAAATAACTACAGACCCGTGTCTTTGACTAGTGTTGTAGTAAAACTGCTTGAGAAATTGATCAGGAAATTTTGGATTTGTCACCTCGAGGAGAACCATTTACTATCGGATTGTCAGTTTGGTTTTAGGTCGAATAGGTCATGTGTGTCAAATTTGCTGAGCTTCTATGATAGAGTGATTGAAATTATGCAAGAACGAGACGGATGGGCAGATTGTGTATTTTTAGATTTCAAAAAAGCTTTTGATAAAGTACCCCATAAAAGGCTTCTATATAAACTTGAAATGTGTGGAGGAATCACCGGTGGACTCTTAAAATGGATGAAGGATTTCTTAACCGGGAGGAAAATGAGAACCATCATAAGAGGGAAATATTCATCATGGAGTGATGTGATAAGTGGAGTGCCCCAGGGCTCAGTGTTGGCCCCATTGATGTTTTTAATTTTTATAAATGATCTGCCTCTTGGAATTAGCAGCTATATTAACATGTTCGCCGATGACGCAAAATTAGTAAGGAAAGTGGTTGATAACAATTGCTGTAAAATGCTCCAGGAGGACATCAATAAGCTGTATCAATGGAGCCGAATGTGGAAAATGGAGTTCAACATTGATAAATGCCACGTGATGGAGATGGGAGACGGCCAGGGAAGACCCCATGGGGAGTACAGTATGGGCGATGTAAGGTTGGAAAAGTCAGAGAAGGAAAAAGACTTAGGAGTTGTAGTGAACAGGAGGTTAGATCCCGGTGACCATATCAATAACTTGGTAAATAAGGCATATTCGTGGTGGGCTAATATTAGGGTAGCGTTTAAATTCCTAAATGAAGACATGGTGAAGATATTAATAACACAGTTTTTAAGGCCTAGCCTGGAGTATGCAGCGGTTGTATGGAATCCACATATGAAAAAACACATAAGTAAGCTCGAGAAAATTCAGCGTGTGATCACAAGATGGGTGCCAGGGTTAAAAAACTTACAATATGAAGACCGGCTGTGTCACCTGGGGATTCCCTCACTTGAACAGAGAAGGGAGAGGGGAGACATGATAGCTTTATTTAGGTGTGTTCACGGAAAGGAATATATTGATCAAACAAATTTTGTTTGGCCAGCGGTGGGGAGGACGAGAGGACATGACTATAAACTGTTGAGGAGGAGAGCTAGGAAGGATGTTAGGAAGTTTGGTTTTCCAGATAGAATGGTTGAGAAGTGGAATAAGTTACCAAACGACCTAGTGTGTGCACAAAGTATTCAAGCTTTTAAAGTAAATTATGATAAGTTAAAGGCTAACGGGACACTACGAGAGTAATCTCAATCCTGTAAAATACAATTAGTAAATACAATTAGGTAAATACAGTAACCCACCACACCAGAGACCAACCAATAATAACCCATAAGAGACCTGTAACAACATTCATCATTGTTTGCACAAATATCAAGGGAAGAAAAGGTACAGTAATTTCCGAGTGGGAATAGTGCCGAGTCATGAAGGGCAGGGGGCTAGGAATCCTCCTCCCTTTGTATAATTCTCCTACTCGACGAGACAGAAAAACGGACGAGGGAACGCGAAAGTGGTCCTTGACCCTGAGAATAGGAACTTTAAATGTTGTTTCTGTTCGGGCTCTGTCTCGTGTCGGCCACCCCCAGCAATGGGGTATGTGCCTTAGTATATACATACATACATGAAGGTATAAGAAGAAAAGAAGCAGGAAGAACAAATTAATCTGGTTAGATCGAAAAAAAAAAAAAAAGGATAAAAGAACTTGTAGAATTATGCCGTCTTATATTCACACACACACACACACACACACACACACACACACACACACACATAACAACGTTTAAATCCTCATAAGCTTCAGATCTTGTATCTAATAAAAGGATTCCATACATCATATGCCAGGCTGAGGCTACATACAATATAATACACTACCGTAGAGTATATTATACCTTACATCCCTCCTTTTATACCCGCCCCCCTCCCCTCTCTCTCTCTCTCTCTCTCTCTCTCTCTCTCTCTCTCTCTCTCTCTCTCTCTCTCTCTCTCTCTCTCTCTCTCTATATATATATATATATATATATATATATATATATATATATATATATATACTGTATATACAGTATACTGTATATATATATATATATATATATATATATATATATATATATATATACTGTATATATCATAGCTCCCCTTGTAGCTAGTTTTATTTTCGTTATTTGGTCTGGCATCTTGAAACAATATGACATTTTGTTATTTATAATATTGTTCGACCTTGCAAGTAACTAATTAATCATTATTGTTAGCACAATATGTCAGGGTCATATCCTTAGTAGTCAATATATTACACATGTTATTTTACAAATATATGATACGTATTCTGAATGTTCATGTTAAAAAATAAAAATAAAATTTGTTTCTAAATCAATGGGCTTACGTTGTACATTGGGAGTGTATTTGATAATGGTGCGATTGAAATAATATACAATTTTAAAAGTTTCGTACACCAACACCATTATACAGTATATTGGTTATAATGGCAGGAAGTATAGACCATAATATGACCTACCTGTGTGTCATGCATGTATATGTTGCTTCCAATTACCTCCCAAGTCTTATATATAACCACAACCATGTTATTGTACGAAACTCTACACCAAGTACAAAGATAAGGGGGGATGGGGGGAGTGGATAGTTTATTTTTCCGGATCGCCTTCTCCTCATGCTTAGCCCCATCAGTTTTAAGTTTTTAAGGCGCTTAGCACATTACTTTGTTCGATTTTTAGACTCTGCGCCCCATTTGTTTGTCAATAATACGACCTCTCGTGCCGTTTAGGTGTCGATCTTTTTCCTGGCGAGCGATAGCGAGCCTGTAATTTAAGAGGAACCGGCTTTCAGCCGGGAAATTTTGTCTACCGAAAAATATAAAAAAAATATATAGAAGGGAGATCTTGGGGATGTTTATTTAAGCTTGATGGAGGTCTAGGGAGGAAACTAAAATATAAATGTATAACAATATATCTACCAACAAATATTCACTACCCCCCTTAATGCTGCACAGATCTGGGATCTGGGCCTACAGTATGTGCTTACGTGCACACACTTGGAGTTAATCCCAACCTTCACACCAAATAAGGCCGCCTTCAGACCAGCTGGTACCAGAACCATTACAGGACATAAGGCATTGTCCGCCACTACACAACCACTATTGTAGGGAAGCTATAGCACGCTATGTGTAAGGTAAGAATCCCTTGGTTCTCCTGACGTCTACTGGTATAATGATTATTGAGATGTGCTACTATTGGATGGGTCAGTGTATCTTAATATGCCTTATGGTTCAATTTGTATACTTCATATTACATGTTACGAACGTTGCATAGAGGAATGTATTGTCTTGCAGCGTGTGCACAAGCAGCACAGCAGCTAAAACATGTTATTGCTAGTATATTACGATGAGTTGATAAACGTGAGAGGGAGCACTACAGTATTCTAGATAATTATAGATTCAAAACATCTATGAACGGCGAGCGGAAGATGACGTGGTGGGAGGGGAGAAAAATAGGAGGGCGTGCGCGCATGCACGCACACGCACACGCGCGCACGCACACACACACACACACACACGCACGCGCACGCACACACACACACACACACACACACACATATAGGAGGCGGGAAATAACGAGCATGCTCACTCCCGCAATACAACTAGAGTAAGTACAACTAGAGTAAGTACACACACAGCCCGTAGCCTAGTGGTAGAGCTCTCGTCTCACACACGAGGGGCCGGGGGTTCAATCCCCGGCCGGGCGGAGACAAATTGGGCTTGTCTCCTTTCATGTGTTAGCCTCGGTTCACCTAGCTGTAAATAGGTACCTGGAATAAGTGGACGACGTTGTGACGTCCCATCTGGGGTTGGCAAAAATGGTACAAGGCGAGATGGGTATCATATGGTTCACCTAAGCTGATGGCTACCTAAGCCTTCGGACGAGACGGTACCGTCTATAGTGAGAATGGTACCATATAGATCCACCCTAAGCCTTCGTTTCCGATGTCGCCAATTGGCTAAAAATTAAGACTACACACACATCCACAGCTATTCCAACGATACATATAACACCTACACATATAGGAGGCGGGAAATAACGAGCATGCTCACTCCCGCAATACAACTAGAGTAAGTACACACACACACACACACACACACACACACACACACACACACACATTAATCCTCATAATCTCTAGATCCTGTACCTAATGAAAGGATCCTCTACATCACCTACCAGGCTACATACACTATTATTCCTTACTGTCCTATTATTCTAAGTCTCTCTCTCTCTCCTCACATACAACTCCTCTTGTTCTTAGTTTCATTGTTTCTAACATAAACAGTTAGTGTTACATCCTTATAAGAAAGAGTATTAGAAACAGACATAACAAAACTTAGGATACCGGTACGCATTTGGCGTTAGGAAATCGTTAAAAGTTGCTTATGAATCAATGACTACGTTGTAAGTTAGGACTTTAATTGATAATGGTAGGATTGCAATAATATACAATATAATGTTCACTTTCCGTTCACAAACTACATTAAATGGATTCAAATGACTTACAGTAGAGAACAGAAACTAACCATGTGTCATGTGTATCTTGCTTTCAATTACCTTCCCCCAGTCTTACATTGTGTCCACAACCAGGTTGTTTTCATAGCATGAATGAAACTCTACACCTTAAACAAAATTAAAAACAGGCAAAATATGGAGGTAGTAATGATATATATCTACTGGTGGACAATACATAGAGCTTATAAAGAAAACTTGACCCGTAGTAAATATAGCCACACTTTTACTATGATTACAACAGTACAAGAAGTAGAACCAAGTTACGGTAAGTCGTCTACACTTTGTAATTTCTGTAGTAATACTAACCTGTTCAGATTGCGTCATAATACACACAAACAATATGGTAAAATATATTATTACCACACACCCTTTAGTATCACAGCTATCTGTAATAGTGCAAACACGCACGTACGTACGTGTGCGTGCATGCATGCGTGCGTGCGTGCGTGCATGTGCGTGTGTGTGTGTCGTTGGTGTTGTTCCTGTTCCTCAGGCTGTCTGACCAAGCAGCCCCAAGGTCCCGAGCAAGGCCAAAGCCATAACCGAGCGCTCCCACAAAACCCTCCCTGCTTAATAAACCACTAATAAAGCCCAGGTGACCGAAGCCACTCCAAGGCAGGGAGCTGAGGGGGGTACGGAAACGCCTGGGAAACCAAAGCCCCACCCAAGGCCCTGTGCCCCTCAGCAATTATGAAGGGAAAGCTGAGGGGCAAAGGAAAAATGTGACGCTTTGGCTCCCAATCTTGGTAGATTGGGAGGTCAATCCACGGAAGAGACGCCGTCACTTGAGATCTAGAAAATATATAAGTAAAAGGAACAGTCAGAGTAAGCTATGGGTATGGCAGAGATCGCTCAGCTCTCACTCTTATAGACCAGCCCATCACCACATAACTAGAACCTAATCCTATCAGCATCAGCTAGGAAAGGCCCTAGAAAGCCGCCTTTGGCGGGGCAAAGCTCCCCTATTGTAACTCCTTTCGGGGGTGTAATAGGTTGTACAGTATATGTACACTAACTCTGACATTAAACACACCATCCATCATCTCCATACATAATGAGAAGGGGACCTAATGGATGGATTAAGGCAGCGAAAACACTCAATAAAGAATACAGCAATACAAGTAAACATAATACTAAGAGAAGCGGGGATATATAACAATACATTTAATCAATTCCGGTAATATCATTTTTTTTTTTTTTTTTCTTTTCTATGTGATTGAGGGAGGCAAAAGGCAGAATTGCCTATAGCGAGTGCCTCCCCATAGTTGAAAGAGTGACAGGGCCAAAATCAAGGGACGATCGAGCCAAAATGCCTGGACACACGGAGTTTGAAGCAATTTAAGTCATAGGAAGAGGGAAAGACTGATTCTGGGAGAGAGTTCCAGAGCTCAGCTGTTGAGTAGAAGAAAGTTTGAGAGTAATGTTTCACTCTTGGGTTAGAGAGTTGCACAGAGTAGGGGTGGGACTGAGTTGCAAGACGGGTACCACGTGCCCTACGTAAAGGAGATGGTATGCACTGGGAAAGCTCTGAGGAACACTGATTATTATAGTAGCGATAGAATAGCGAGAGAGATGCAACATTGCGGCGGAGAGAGAGAGATTGCAGAGAGTTGGTGAGTGGACGGGAGTTAATGATACGAAAGGCCTTCCTTTCAACTTTGTCTAGGTGAGCGGTGTGAGAGGAACCTCCCCACACATGTGAACAATACTCAATACAAGGACGCACTATGCCCCTGTAGAGAGCAAGAAGCTGTGTTGGGGAAAAGAACCCCCTAAGGCGGTTGAGCACACCCAGCTTCTGGGAGGCTGCCTTAGCAAGACTGGTAATATGGTCCTTCCAAATGAGAGCAGAAGAAAAAGAGACACCAAGAATATTGAGAGAAGATGAAGGGTTGATTTTTGTATTGTTGAAGAATAAGGGATAGTCCGCTGGGAGATCCTGACAGGTAGATAGATGGAGAAATTGGGTTTTGGAAGCATTAAAGGTAACAAGGTTTTCTCTGCCCCAATTGGAGATAGTATTTAGATCAGAATTTAAGAGTTCTATGGCTGCATTACGTTTGTCGTTAAGGGATTGCTGGCTGGGGCGTTCTGAAAAACTAATGGAGTAGTGCAAGGTTGAGTCGTCTGAGTATGAATGGATGGGAAGTAAGGTACAGTTAAGGAGATCATTTATAAAAATTAGAAAGAGAATAGGAGATAGGACAGAGCCCTGAGGAACACCAGAGTTTATAGGGTGAGGAAGTGAACAATGGCCGTCCACAACCGCGGCCGGAAAGGAAATTAGAGACAAAGGCACAGATGGAGGGATAGAAACCAAAGGAGGGTAGTTTAGAAATTAAAGATTTGTGCCAGACTCTATAGAAAGCTTTCGATATGTCTAGTGCAATATAAAAAGTCTCACCGAAGTCCCGAAAGGAGGATGACCAAGAGTTAGTAAGATATGAAAGAAGATCACCAGTAGAGTGACCCTTACGGAAGCCATACTGGCGATCTGAGAGCAGATTATGAGAAGAGAAATGCTTAAGAAATTTGGAAGCAAGAATAGTTTCAAAAACTTTAGAAAGACAAGAGATGAGAGCAATTGGACGATAGTTGGAGGGTTGAGAGCGGTCACCCTTCTTTGGGACAGGTTGAATGTGAGCAAACTTCCAGCATGAAGGGAAGACGTTAGAGTATAGACAGAGACGAAAGAGTTTGCCTAGGCAGGGAGTCAGCACGGAAGCACAGTTTTTGAGAACAACAGGAGGAATACCGTCCGGACGTACGCCTTATTAGTGTTAAGCCCAGAGAGGGTAGAAAGTACATCTTTAGATGTAGATCCTATAAGGGAGAAAAAAGAAAACAAAACTAAGAAACAACAATGATACTGAGTGAAAAAATTATGACGCAAACAGGATGTAGAATATGCTACAAAAGGGGGGGGGGGGAAATAAACTATATTAGATTGATGCAATACAATAAGAATGAATGAGTAAACAAGGAAAAGGCAGTAAATTTAGATTACGTTGAAAGAATAATACATGGAAGTGTGATACATGTAGAGAATAATAACGTCGTTGATGAGAAAGAGGTTGTTGTTGTTGTTGTTCCCCAAGCTGCCTGGCCGAACAGCCCCAGGGCCCCGAGCAAGGCCAAGGCCATAACCGAGCGCCCCCACAGAACCCTCCCTGCCGACCACAATAAAGCCTGGGAGACCGAAGCCACTCCATGGCGGGGAGCTGAGGAGGGTGCGGAAACGCCCGAGAAACCAAAGCCCCACCCAGGGCTCTGTGCCCCTCAGCAATTATGAAGAGAAAGTTGAGGGGCAAAGGAAAAATGTGACGCTTTGGCTTCCAATCTTGGTAGATTAGGAGGTCAATCCACGGAAAAGACGCCGTCACTTGAGATCTAGAAAATATATAAGTAATATGAACAGTCAGAGTAAGCTATGGGTATGGCAGAGATCGCTCAGTTCTCACTCTGATAGACCAGCCCATCACCACTGAGAACGAGGTTGTGAACTACCCTGCATGATATATGAAGACAAATGCTACTGTAATATATAACTTACTGTGATTGTGCTGTTGGGGTTAAAGTGGCTTGGGAAGAAAGGGAGGAATTGTGAAGAGAGGAGAAACAAGTAGAAACTGAAAATGGGAGAAATGATAAGGTAAGAAAAAGGAGAATATGGGGGGAAATATTCTGTATAGGACTGGACAAAATTTCTACTTCTCTCCTTCTCTCTCTCTCTCTCTCTCTCTCTCTCTCTCTCTCTCTCTCTCTCTCTCTCTCTCTCTCTCCAAGAATGTTCAATAACAAAATGTTTGTCCGTTCCCATCTTAACGTCACATACTTTTCTTATTATAAACGGATTTAAGAAACCTAGTTATTCGTAAATATATATGTTCGTTTAGACAAGTCCCAGGTTAATAGTTATATAGAAATGACATAAGTAATTTTAATTCAATTAAAGAATTAGGCCACCCTATATTCTATGGCGTATTTCAGAGAACAAAAATAATTAGTCACAATGACGGAAATCTGTATGATCTATATTTTTAAAATACCCAAAACCAGAATAAAAGGCTAATAGAGGATATATATGAGCCAATCATCCACTTAGACTCGTCACCCAGGCAGGTAGGAGGAAGAAAGGATGGAAGCCAGGTAAAGAATTAATGTAAAGGAAAATGTGGTAGAACAATGAACTCTCTCTCTCTCTCTCTCTCTCTCTCTCTCTCTCTCTCTCTCTCTCTCTCTCTCTCTCTCCACACACACAAGACACTCACAATTTGAAGAGGATCATGTACTGGCTTTTTTCAACAGTGCCAAAAATTAAGGAAATATTAATTTTTCGAGGAAGATAAATTCCTGCAATTATTAAACTAAGTGGAAACAAACAGGATTGATAACATAAAAGATACATGTAAAACTACTTTGACCAATGACAGGTTGATATAACTATAATGGATAATTATGTAGATCTAAAATTATATAGAAAGAATAGGGTAAACAGGGAAGAAGTCTTCTGTAAACAAAATAATTGGTATGCAAAGGGTAACTGAAGTGTCCATAATAATGTCACCATTTAAAGGTATATTGATGGATAAAGAATAGAGAGGTTTGTATGGTATAGATAGATAGATAGACTAAAAGTGTAGTAGCTTAAGTAGAGCACCGTAGGCCATCGTAGTTCACCACAATAGGCTAATAGTGGAGACAGATGCGTCTTAAAACCGGCACCAGAGCACAGATCTTTGTTAAATCAAATATAATTACTACAAAGTACATACTGTATACTCAATAGGTTGAATACTAAACACTAACAAATGATGATATACTGATATATATATATATATATATATATATATATATATATGTGTGTGTGTGTGTGTGTGTGTGTGTGTATTTGGTGTCATAAAGCACCAATGTTGACTGTTATTATGGGGACAGTTCTAATCAAACTTACGTCACATATCAGGAAGATTGATATACCATCGTATATATTATATATCTTCATAATAGTTATTGTCACCATATATATATATTACAGGTAAATTAACTTAAAAGGCAACTCAAATGGTTCAAATAACCAAGTTCAACCTTGATTAAGTAGATTAGGCTAAAGGTATGTAAGGTTAAACAAGTGTGTGTGTGTGTGTGTGTGTGTGTGTGTGTGTGTTATTCACTTGCTTGTTTCGTCAAGGGGAATCCACGCAATGCGAGCTAAGCTCATTATTATCGCGCCTCCTTAACTGGGAATGTATTGCGTGAAATTCATGTTAAGTGTTTATGTATCGTTGGAATGGCTGTGGATGTGTGTGTAGTCTGTATTTTAGCCAATTGGCGACATCTGGAAACGAAGGCTTAGGGTTAATCTGTATGGTACCATTCTCACTACGGTACCAGTCTCACCCGAAGGCTTAGGTTGACCAGTAGCTTAGGTGAACCATATGATACCCATCTCGCCTTGTACCATTTTTGCCAACCCCAGATGGGACGTCACAACGTCGTCCACTTATTCCAGGTACCTATTTACAGCTAGGTGAACTGAGGCTAACACATGAAAGGAGACAAGCCCAATTTGTCTCCGCCCGGCCGGGGGATTGAACCCCCGATCCCTCGTGTGTGAGACGAGAGCGCAACCTACTAGGCTACGGGCTGTGTGTGTGTGTGTGTGTGTGTGTGTGTGTGTGTGTGTGCGTGCGTGCGTGCGTGCGCGTGTGTGCGTGCGCGTGTGTGTGCGCGCAGATTCATTAAAGCAAGAGGTTTTGCATGTAAATGACTTCAACAAACAGCTGGTGTGGGCAACTTTAATACCAGATTACAACCTAGCTACGGGGTTTAAGTTTGCCTTCATAGCGTAAACAAGATAGGTGGAATTTGGTAATGATAATAAAGAAAAGGAATATTATGGGTTTTTTGTGGTTAAAGGTGCTGCACATGATATCCATTGAGGCATTATGCTATCATCACAGGATCTCGGTGTTATACTGTTAAGTGTGTGAGCTCTCTCTCTCTCTCTCTCTCTTTTTTTCTTTTTTTTTTCTCTAAACTTCACGACATTATATGGTGTTCTAACAGCTAAAATTCCAGTGATGAAACGTGGAATTATCTATAGCGAAACACATTTAAAATGCAAAAATATATAGCATTGATATATTTATATATAATAGATACCAGTATATATTTTATCAAAGATCCCTCTTTATGAAGTATGATAATTAATAATTATATTACCAAGATATACGGAACTGTGATATTCCTGAGCCAGTTATTAACCTCCGACTTGAACTGTTGTAGTGAGGTTAAGTGATGCAGGTCAGTGTGCTGAACCAAGTGATTCCACAGTCTTGCGTACTTTGGTAAGTAGGAACGAAGGTAGTGTTCTGTCCTAGCAAATGGAACACTGACCTGATGATACCTTGTGGATGCTGTTCTTGTTGCATATGATGTTGGTTGGGCAGGTTGTAGATGTAAGGCTGCCAGGTGTGGAGTGTGCATTTTTTGGGTTTTGTATGTTACACACAAACCTGCCACATCCCGACGCTGTTGTAGAGGCTGAAACCTGGGGGCATGATGTTCTTGTTCTTTGAGTTGGATCAAGTGTTCAGCTCTTTTCTGTATTTGGTCCAAAAGTTTCAAGTATGAGGGGGGGCATGATGACCATGCAAGTGGAGAGTATTCCATCAATGGACGAACTTGAGACTTATACAGAGTAGCAACACCTTTAGAGTCCAGGAGATGTGATACACGTCGAATGCAACCAAGTTTCCATGCAGCATTCTTTGTGATGTCCTTTACATGGCTGGTGAAAGACAGATTATCATTAAATTTTACTCCTAGAATTGTCACTTGACTCTGCATCTGAACCTGATCTCTCTCTCTCTCTCTCTCTTCTCAACGATGCGGTGAAGGATTTTCGGAGAAGAAATCGACTCAGCACAGGACAACCAGGAAGGAGGACCGAAGACAGCGAGGGCGGCAACCTGCGAAGGAATTAAATGTTAATCTGTCAAGAACCGCAAATTTGGATAAAGCTCCACCAACACGACCCAAATTCAAAACCGCCAGGGATAACGACCGAGGACCGATGTCAGCCATGAATGTAAATGTAGATCCAACCAGAACCAAAAATTTAATTAAAGAACATTCTGTGAGTTCTAAAACCGCAACTTTAAAGGTTTTCTATGCAAACGCTCAGCATACGCAATAAATTTTCAGATTTAGAGGAACTAGTGTTTACTGAAAACTATGATGTGATTGGTATAACAGAATCTTGGCTCACTACAGTAGATAGAGACTTTTTAGCAGAGTATTCACTTCCCGGTTATGTAATGTTTGAGAAAAGCCGAATAAATAAAAATGGAGGTGGCGTTTTATTTTATATCAAAGAAAGTCTTAACCAGACCCTCTTGTCAAAACCTCAAATTGTGAACGTCGACACATCTTTTGTGCTAATAAAGAATAATAAAGGTACAAAAATAATACTTGCATTAATATCCAGCTCAATCAGTGCAAACTGACCGAGAAATTTATGAACAACTTGCAGATGTAAGTAACTCACAAGATACCGTATTTATTGGCGACTTTAATTTACCTGTGACCAAGTGGGGCGATACTCTTACTTCACACTCCGGACATGACTTGTATACGAACTTGCAAGAGAATCGCTTTATCAATTTGTTCGAACACCGACCTGTGGTAATAACGTTCTTGACATTGTACTTGCAACAAAAGAAGAATTAATAGAGAATTTGAATGTTGGTGATGAATTCAGTAACAGCGACCATCGTACGATAACTTTCACTTTAAAGTTTACTAGTAACGAACCAAATAGTAGCATCGAAAAAGTCCCTAATTTCAAGAAAGCAAACTTTCATAAACTTAGAGCTATGTTTAAAGAAACTGACTGGAGCTTTTTTAATTAACAATAACGACATAAATACATCTTGGAAGTTATTCGAAACCTCTTACCTAAAAGCAGTGCAAGACTGCATACCATCGAAAATACGGCGTCCAGGCCATAATAATAAGCCCAAATGATGGAGTATAGATATTTCAAACTGCCTGCTTGCTAAAAAATTTGCTAATGATAGATTAAAATCCTCACAAAATGACGAAGAACGGGTGAAATTTGTAGAGCTACGACGCAAAGCCAAAAAGTTAATTAAGCAAAGTAAAAAGACCCTAGAGTTACATATTGCGAATCAAAGTAAAACAAACCCGAAAGAATTGTATAGTTATATCAGAAAGAAATGTTACTTCAACTGTTGGACCGTTAGTCGATGAAAATGGAGAAAACACCAAAGACGAAGTACAAATGAGTAATGCCCTCAATACCTTCTTTGCATCAGTTTTTACAACAGAAGACCTCAGTGATATCCCTACACCTTCGCCGATTCAGATTGATAATTCAGATGTTCTAAGCAATATCACCGTTACAGACAGAGAAGTATTGAATTGTTTAGATAAACTCAAGGTAAATAAAACGCCTGGACCTGATACAATCTCCCCTAGAGTTCTAAAGGAAGCTAAGGATGAGCTCTCCAAACCACTGACATTACTATTCAATAAATCCTTGCAGTATGGAACTATGCCTGATCAGTGGAAGATAGCCAACGTAACACCGATATTAAAAAAAGGCAGCAAATCCCTACCCAGTAACTATCGTCCAATTAGCTTAACCTCAGTTGTATGTAAAATGCTAGAAACGGTCATAAGAGAAAGACTCGTAAATCACTTAGAGGAAAATAACATACTTAAAGATACTCAACACGGCTTTCGTAAAAAACGTTCCTGTTTAACAAACCTCTTAGACTTCTTCCACGATATCCTCAACCTCTACGATGAGAGTAAAGCTGTAGATATTATATACCTTGATTTTCAAAAGGCCTTTGACAAAGTTCCCCACAAACGTTTACTGCTAAAACTAAAAGCGCATGGAATACAAGACGGTGTGTTGAAATGGATAGAAAATTGGCTCAGCGACAGAAAGCAAAGAGTAGTCATAAACGGTAAGGCATCTAAATGGACCAATGTAAGTAGTGGGGTACCCCAGGGATCGGTACTAGGACCAATTCTCTTTCTAATTTACATCAACGATATAGATGAGGGTCTCACCTGTACAATCTCAAAATTTGCTGACGATACAAAAATTGCAAATAGCGTACTCTCAAAAGATCAAGTTGACGATATGCAACACAATCTAGATAAATTGTCACATTGGGCCCAAATTTGGCAAATAAGTTTCAATGCGGATAAATGTAAAGTACTACATATCGGATACGTAAATGAGAAAGCAAACTATTCGATGAATGGCACTCAGCTTAAGAATGTAAACAGAGAAACCGATCTGGGAGTAACAATATCGAGTAACCTAAAAGCGAGTCAACAATGTTTAGAAGTTGTAAAGAAGGCAAACAAAATAATTGGCTTTATAGGCAGGTCATTTGAGCATAAATCCAAAGACATTATGCTAACCCTTTACAATTCCTTAGTCCGCCCTCTTCTGGAATACTGCGTTCAATGCTGGTGCCCTTATTACCAAAAAGACATAAACAAGCTAGAACGAGTTCAACGTAGAGTTACCAAAATGATACCTAGCCTAAAGAACAAACCATACGAAGAGCGTCTTAGAGAATTAAATCTATTTCCTTTAACCCAGTGCAGATTAAGAGGTGACTTAATTCAAGTGTTCAAAATCATCAAAGCCATCGACAATATGAACTGTAGTAAGTACTTCACTATCGACCAATCTAATTACACACGGGGGGAAACAGTTGCAAAATTATTGGTAAATCTTTTAACTCACACGAATCTAAGAATTTCTTCTTCAATCGAGTTGTCAACTTGTGGAATGGGCTTCCCCGAGACGTTATAGACTGCAGCACCGTTGATTCATTTAAACTCCGCCTAGACAAATATCTCGCATCAAACCCGCGACTGACTGCATTTGTAAATGAATAACTTTATTTTATCTTCCCCTCAGTTACTAACCCATATGTCCCCTACTAACTTCCTAGTCCTGCCACGGACATTAGTTCCAGGGCAGTAGTTCCCTAACCAATGTTCCCTTACCCACTCTAAACCACTGTTTGGACACTTGATCCTCAGTGTTTTGGAGGACAAGCAGCCTAGAAGGGTCACTAGACCTGTTGTTGCTTGATTTCCTTTGTACTCCTTTGTACTCTCTCTCTCTCTCTCTCCTTGTCACCATCATTTTGCAGTGTTTGTTGGTTCCTGTAATTCTCTACCACCAGACTCACAAACATCAATCTCTCTCCTTCTGGTCCTTCCTTCCTTCATGGTCCTTACTCTCCTTATCAGTGTTATTATACATTATGGAAATCCTTCACTTTGGGTTCATTCTTCTCTTTTTACTTCCCTCTTACCTCTAAAGTTTATGTTTTATGATCCGATTAGTTCATAAAAGTACAAAAAATAGTCTCTCTCTCTCTCTCTCTCTTACACAACGAACCACTGTCACATCCATCTCTCTCCCTTTGTGTGTGTCATGTCATTGTAGTAACCCTACTCCACCTGGGTCATAAAAAGTCAACCGTCAATGTAGGTCCGCCAAGGAGGTCATATACTGTATGTAACTGTATGTACAGTTTGCCGCACAAGTTATGAATAAAATCGTAATTTGGAAGCTTCGGACAACCCTCCCCACCCCCCTCACTCACTCCTCCTCCTCCCTTCCACCTCACCTTCCCTCCCTCGCTTCCACTGTCCGGCTCAAGTGTTTCACGGTTATGTAGTAGGTCATCGTAGGTGTGTTGTAAAACATTATTACTAATTGCTTTCATTTAAGTATACTGATGCCCTAGCCGTAAAATAGTATATTAATTATGTTCTTAACCCATTCTGTACGGGTGACTTCTGTATTATTTGATTTTTGCTACATTTACACGACTTTATGAAGCTTAGGAAGGATATCTATCTATCTATCTATTGCCGGACGCCTTACTCCCCTTAATGGGGGTGGCCATACACAAAATGCCCCTAAGCGGACTTATCCCCTTTAAGAGGGACAACCCATGCCAGTTTACTGAAGGACTTACAGGATTGACCACTCAATTTAGGGTCCGTCCGACTCAGAAGTCTTTTATGCATTATGTTAGCACTCTTAGGAAGGATATGTGGTAGCTAAAAGGATTAAATGATTGGTTGAGATAGTGTGTAGTCTCTTAAGTGGCAGACGTCCTTCCCAAGCTTAACCCCTTCAGCACCATGACGTGTTTTTGCCTTTCATTATGGCTACATTTAGACGATTTAATGCAGTTTCAGAAGGACCTATGGTATTCAGAGAGTTTATTGAGATCGGGTTTACCCATATGAGTCATACAGGTAGACTATAAACTAAAGAAAATCGTCTAATGGTAACGATAATATGATACAACTTACGTTATGTTGGTGAAGGGGTTAATGTAATCTCATATATCTCATATATTGAATATATTGAAACAGACGCCACTGTTACTAAATGGGTTAACAAAGTTTAAATTTGTAATCGTATTTCATAAAGCAATGCATGGATAGGTTACGCATGAGGCATATTTCATACAACTCAGAGAGGGAGAGAGAGAGAGATTAGTGATTCAACAACTAGGTCATCTTTCAATAGATAGATAGATAGATAGATAGATAGACCTTAAGTATTCCCATTTCAGTTATGATTCGGGATATTATATAGTATATGTATAACAAGTGAACATATATAGTTCTCTCCCGCATTTCCAATTGTGTGATATCATTGAGAAATGGATGAGCAATATACATGTGATGTAACCATTAAGTATTCAAAATTCAGTTGGAATAAAATACTTAATAAGAGAGTAATGGTAAAATCTACAACATTTAGTTAGGGCTACCCGCACTAAACTTAGGAAGGTTGTGTGTCTGCCTGGCCATGGAGTTGGGAGGGTTTTAGAGAAGATGGACCACATCTTGGAAGATAGTGGAGATAACCCCATTATCTGTCTCAGTGCCGGGAGTAACGATGTTGGTAAGGGTAGAAGTGAGGAACTGCTGCAGCAGTATCGGGATGTGTTAGATAAAGTTAGGATGAAGGGAGGGATCCCTGTAGTACATTGTATCCTACCCAGAAGAGGAGTTCCCAAGGAATGGACATCCAGGGCGATTGGTGTCAATTGCCGTTTGGAGAAATATTGCAAAGAAAAAGCAATACCATTCATTGATAACTGGGATAGTTTCTATGGGAGAGATGGGATGTACGCAAGGGATGGGGTTCATCTTTCACGGTTAGGGGTTTCTACATTAGCTAGTTCTTTAGATAGGGTGGTTGTGGGGTTTTGAACAGAAATATTGAGAGGTTTAATGGAACAATTTTAGCGTCAGGCGAAAGCGATAAGGATATTCAGTCTCATGCTAAAAATGATGACTATAATGCAAATGATAGTAGTGATGGTGCAACGGAAGATGGAAATGTCGTTAGAAATAAAGGTAAATTAGGTATAAAGAAAAGAAGTAAATTGAGAGTATATTACACAAACTGTAGGAGTCTATGTAACAAAATGAACGAACTTAGAGCCCTTGTTAGCAAAGAAAATATAGACATAATAGCGCTAACTGAAACGTGGATTAATACAGAAACCAGGCATTTTTTAGCAGAATTTGATATACCAGGATATAGTTTGTTTAAATATGACCGAACAAGTAAGAGGGGTGGCGGTATAGCAGTGTTTGTCAGGAGTACATTAAAAAGCTGTATTAAATCAGGTATTAGACTAAATAACGATAATGAAAGTGTTTGGGTAGAGGTTAATGAAGGTAGTGAGACCATAGTTATTGGAGTTATGTATAGACCGCCAAATATGAGTAGAAATGACGGAACGTCATTATGGGAGGAAATTAAAATGGCATCAAGGTTTAGCAATGTGTGCATTATGGGGGATTTTAATTTTCCGAATATAGATTGGCAGCATCAAATAGGAGACTCTGATTCTGAGGAGTTTATAGAGGTAGTACAAGATAGTTTTTTATTTCAATTCATAGATACGCCGACTAGAGGTAATAATATTCTCGATTTAGTTTTCAGTAACAATGAACATATGGTAAATAATGTAGAGATAGGGGACCACCTAGGAAATAGTGACCACAATTCTGTGTATTTTAATATACAATGGAAAGGTAATACCAGAGAGAATACAACATTAATACCTGACTTTAGAAAAGCCAATTATGGTGGGTTAAGAAGAGCCCTATTAGCCGACCCTACGGTCAAAAAATTAAGTCGATCCAGGTGTCCAAATGAGTGTACCCCTTCTCAGGCAACTGTCATCTTAAGTCAGGAAGAGACGTCAACCTTGGTAGATACATACGATAATTTTATCAAGTCAGTATTCAATGCACAAAATAAATACATCCCCAAAAGAAAATTTAGATCAACACAGAACCAACCCAAATGGATGAATAATAGACTATTAGATCTTCTAGGACAAAAGAGAGGAATATATAGAAAAATTAGGAAAGGCGAAATTCACCTACTTGCTTACTATCAGAATCTATCAAGACAGGTAAAAAAGGATATTAGGAAAGAAAAAAGAAATTATGAAATCAAGGTTGCCAATGACTCAAAAAATAATCCTAAAGCTTTTTACCAACTATATAAATCCAAGGTTAGAGATGTAATTGGTCCCCTTAAAACTTCGATAGGAGAAATGACAGAAAATGATTTAGAAATGTGCAGTACATTAAATAGTCAATTTCTTTCCGTTTTCACGAATGAAAATTTGGCACAGTTTCCAGAAGTCCGTAAGGTATATAGCGATAGTATAGAAAATAGGTTAAGTACGGTTACTATAAGTAGAAATGATGTGCTTAAGGAAATTGACAGACTGAAACCTCATAAATCGCCTGGTCCTGATGAGGTACATGCTAGAGTATTAAAAGAATGTAGGGATGAGTTAAGTTACCCATTAACATTTTTATTTAACAAGTCATTGGAGACAGGTATAGTTCCAGAAGCTTGGAAGCTTGCAAACGTAGTTCCGATCTTCAAAAAAGGTGACAAATCAATAGCATCCAATTACCGTCCCATTAGTCTTACATCAATCATAGGAAAGCTACTAGAGTCAATTATTGCTAGTAAAATTAGAAACCACTTAGATACATTTAATTTAATCAATTCTTCTCAGCATGGATTCACTCAGGGACGTTCTTGCCTTACTAATTTGCTTAGTTTTTTCTCAGAGGTATATGAAGCAGTAGATAATGACAAGTCATATGATATAATATATTTAGATTTCAGTAAAGCTTTCGACAGAGTCCCCCATGAGAGATTGATGAGAAAGGTTGAGGCGCATGGAATAGGTGGGGCGTTGTTGGGATGGATTAGGTCATGGCTAATTGGTAGGAAGCAGAGAGTCAGCATAAATGGTACGAAGTCAGAATGGGGAGCAGTCAAAAGTGGTGTCCCCCAGGGATCTGTATTAGGTCCTCTGTTGTTTGTTATATACATAAATGACCTTGATTTAGGTATAACTAGTAGGATAAGTAAATTTGCAGACGATACCAAAATGGGGACAACAATTGATTCAGATAGAGATATAGAGTGCCTCCAAAGGGATCTAGATACCTTACACGAATGGTCAGTAAATTGGCAGATGAAGTTTAACATTGACAAATGCAAGGTATTAAAGATAGGGAAGATGCATACAAATGTTAAATATAAACCAGCTAATGTGGAATTAGAAAACTCGAATTGTGAGAAAGATCTAGGTGTGTTTGTTAGCAATGATTTGAAGCCTAGACAACAGTGTATAAGCGTTCGAAACAAGGCAAACAGGATTCTCGGGTTCATCTCAAGGAGTGTGAGTAACAGAACTGCTGATGTTATCTTAAAACTTTACTTGTCATTAGTGAGACCCCATATGGATTATGCTGTTCAATTTTGGTGTCCTTATTACAGAATGGACATAGATTCATTGGAGAGAGTACAACGTAGAATGACAAAAATGATCCATAATATTAGAAATCTTCCGTATAAAGAAAGGTTGAAGAAATTAGGCTTACATTCGTTAGAGAGATGCAGAGTTAGAGGGGATATGATAGAGGTGTTCAAGTGGGTTAGTGGGATTAACAAAGGGGACATGACAAATGTACTAAAGCTCAGTGATAGCGAAAGAACTCGTACCAATGGTTTCAAATTAGATAAATTTCGTTTCAGAAAAGATATAGGCAAATATTGGTTTGGTAACAGAGTTGTAGATGGGTGGAATGGACTACCAAGTGCTATAGTGGGATTAAAAACGATAGGGAGCTTTAAGATAAAATTGGATAAGCATATGGACGAGAAGGGTTGGGTGTGAAGGGGGATCAGCAGGGTTGGGCCAATCAGCGCTCTGCAGACCCCCGTAATCCTGCGTTAATCTCTAACCGTTTTGGTAAGATGATCCTCAGGGTATTAGAGTGTTGAGCCTATAATTGGGCTTTGTAATTGGGGTTGTGTGGGACAGGGATCTGCCTTGCTTAGGCCAATCGGCTTTCTGCAGACTCCCATTTTCTTATGTTCTTATGTTCTTATAATATGATGAAAAGGAGAAATAAACAATTACCGGTATTCTCTGTATTGTAATTTACTTATACTTTCATACAAAGTAATGGTTTATGCATTTAAACCCATATAATCCTTAATAGACACGAGAAATGTTAATTTGACAACAAATAATGCGTATATATACAAACTAAATAAATATTGTGAATATTATGAATATTATGAAAGATTATATTCCAAGTTTAAGGCAAAACTTCATTATGAACCTACTGGAATAGTTTGGATTAGATACTTCTTGGCGAAAACAAATATAAAAAAATACGCATTCTAGGATTCTGATAGATCATTAGTTAACTCAATATTTTGTCCAGTCTCCATCTGCATCTATGACGCCCTGTAATCTGTCCCACATATTTCTTACATGATTATATACTACATTTTGGTTTCGTCGGAATAGCTCCCACTCCTGCCTTGTGTGGTGCAGTAGTTGCTGGGAGGTCCGCTCTTGGTCAGGTGTCCACGTATTTACGATGGTTCCCCACACGTTCTCAATGGGATTAAGATCACATCCCTTACTAGGCCAGTCCAATAGCTGCACGTGACGCTGATCTGCAAACCATCGCTTCACAATCCGGGCTGTGTGAATTGGCGAGTTGTCCTGTAATTATAATCAGATGATGGAGTTATATTGTATAATTGCATCGCATATACCCAAAACATTTTAATACTTGTTACATGTGATGCACAGGATGGCCCAGCGTACTCATGTTACTATAAAGTGAACTTGGCAATAATCGTCATCCTTAATCTCTTGTGAATTCCAAAGGGGCTAGAGCAAATGGCCTATAAATATCCACCTGTTTCCTGGCCGAGTCTTTCCAAATGCTTAAAATGGTAACTCGATTGCGTTTGAGTTATATGAAGTTATGGGTCATATTATACACTATTATTATTATTATTATTATATATATATATTCACTGATTACACGACTAATTTCTCTGGTTATATTGAGTCTTATTATAAATGTGTACTCATATGAGTATACAAGTTTATAACATAAGTAAACCGTGTAACACACAACTACAATATACCTGCATAAAGATAATCTGTTCAGGGTAAGGTAAGGCATACTGGCGAACGGTAGGCAGCATCACTTCTTCGAGAATCTCGATGTATTGCTCCGAGTTGAATCGCCCGTGGATCTCCGCTAGTTCGCCAATGCCATGTAAGTGAATCCAACCCCAAACATTTGCAGTCACATGTCCACTTCTGGCTACTTCATGGATATTTCTTCTCTCATATCTTGTTCCATCTTCTCTCCAACAATGAAGTCGACCATGAGTAGTAGAAGCAAATGTTTTTTCGTCAGAAAATATGACTCTTCCCCAGTATGCAAGATCATTGTGGACATGTTCTAGAGCAAACTGCAGCCTGGCTTCACGATGTCGTTCCTCAAGTTTTGGCTTTTGAGCAGGAGGATGGTGGTGAATACCTGATGCATGCATACGGCGCCGGACAGTATCATCCGAGATGTCCAAATTTAAAGATTCCCGGATAGCCTTTGCATTGGTGAGTGGTTTGTTCCGTGCTTCATTTACAATTCTTTCGTCGTCATCTGCAGTGGTTTTTCTTGGGGCTCCACACCTAGGAAGATCTAAGAGACTGCCAGATTCCTGCCATCTCTCAACCCACCGATCAACTGTTGGTTTGGTTATCCCCATGATGGCTGCTATCTCGGCATGTTGATGGCCTGCACCCCACAGGCCAATTATCTGGCCACGCTGAACTAGTTTCTGTTGAGCTCGGTTCATAATTCGAGTGGCTGGTAATGTTCCTCTCACGGTGTCGAAATGTGGTGTGACCAGACATCGCGCCAGCAAGTCTCACAACACCTTGGTTTCGGAAATATAAATCAATATTATGTAAAGAAATATTTACACATTAATTCATTATGACAAAGTATAGCATTATGTTCGAGCACGCAAAAAAGTATTTGCTATTTTTTGCAGGTACTGTATATCGATTCTTGGATAAGATAGTTTGTAACTAAGAAACCGTTAATCGAGATGGAAGTTTTGTCTGCTCCTAGTGTAAGACTTACAGCATAGTACCGGTATTTCATATTGTCGCAACAATGACATGAACCTCTCTCTTCATTGCACGAATAAGACATATGTTTCATGTCTAATCAATAACTGTAAGAAAATTATGAGTATACTTATATTAATCATATATGTTTAAGGTATATATATTTCATAATGTGTGTCGTGCGCTAACGTTGTTTAACCCTTTAAAGATCGGGGTCCGGACTTAAGTCCGGTTCCAATTTGCAGCAAGTTAGGAGCATTATTAAGGCTTTTAAAGGGTTAAAATCGAGTGCAAATGGCCGGGAGCGCAGCGGGCCAGACAGCCGACTCCCAGGGCTTACCGCCGCCATTAACTCATGTTCCCTGTGTTCTTGAGAGGCCGGCAGTATAGCCAATAGTGAGCATAGCTGGGAAAAATATACCGCATACACTAACTCCCATGTTACTGTTATCACTGTATGAGAACCACGAGTGCTACGTAGCTCGTTCTTGTCTCATTTTGAAGCTTTTAGCGCCTAGTTATTTGCTAAATATATTTTTTTTTCATGCAGATACAGTACTTGATTTATCATGCAGGAGGGCCTGAATATGCCCAAATAAGCCCAAAACCCCCCGCTAGACAAGGTTAATGTTATACCATCAACCCATACAGTACCGGGGACGTCCCTGTCATTATATCCTGGCAACCATTAGATGATTTTATTTAGATTAGGAAGAACGTATACACATTAAATGGCTACAGACTTTATCAACAAAACCTCTTAGTGACCATAATTATATCCTTCCTAAGCTTTATAATATCCTCTAAATGTAGCTAGAATGAAATTATCAAGACGTCGCCGATACTGAATGGGTTAATATATCTCAAAGGGCGTTGTGTCAATGTAGTTTGCCATTAGAGAGAGAGAGAGAGGAATTTCCTGAAATATTTGTGTATAGATTAATTTTTGTATATTATTATTGTTGTATACTATTATTTGTTATCTATATTCGGTTTTGTGTGTGAATATTTATTTGTCAGAGTTTCTGTTTTCCAGAAAATTATTCAGTATTCAATATATTTCAGAATTGCCTACTTCATTTACTAATTCCTCTCTTATAATAACTAATAAGGCAATATTATTCAGGATTATATATGACCCAATACATTTCGGTGGACTGCATTTACAGTGTTAATGCCATGAGATATAAAGCTTATCTTATCACTTCATCACCACTCTTATTATAGTAAGCATTACTCCCCGTATTTGTTCTGACCTCTATTGATGCTTTAACATTCGTTATTTAGATTACTTTCCCTTTATGGTCACATCGCGCGTGTATATTACTCATCCATTTCTCAATCATATCACATAGGCCTAATTGGAAATACGTTTTTTGGGGAAAGAACTATATATGTTCACTTATACATATACTATATAATATCCCGATTCATAGCTGAAATGGGAATACTTAAGTTCTATCTATCTATCTATCTATCTATTGAAAGACGTCTTATTTATTGAATCACTAATCTCTCTCTCTCTCCCTCTCTGAGTTGTCTGGAATATGCCTCATACGTAACCTATCCATGAATTGCTTTATGAAATTCGATTACAAATTTATATTAGCCTAAACTTTGTTAACCCATCTAGTAACAGTGACGTCCTTTTCAATATAGTCTGGCAAATATTTGAAGATTTACATTAAGCTTGGCAAGGATGTCTCTGCCACTTAAGAGACTACACACTATCTCAACCAATCATTTAATCCTTTTAGCTACCACATATCCTTCCTAAGCTTCATAAAGTCGTCTAAATGTAGCAAAAATCAAATAATACAGAAGTCACCCGTACAGAATGGGTTAAGAACATAATTAATATACTATTTTACGGCTAGGGCATCAGTATATTTAAATGAAAGCAATTAGTAATAATGTTTTACAACACACCTACGATGACCTACTACATAACCGTGAAACACTTGAGCCGGACAGTGGAAGCGAGGGAGGGAAGGTGAGGTGGAAGGGAGGAGGAGGAGGAGTGAGTGAGGGGGGGTGGGGAGGTTTGTCCGAGCTCTAAATTACGATGTTATTCATGATTTGTGCGGCAAACTGTACATACAAAATATGGACATATTACATATACGCAAATACTCTGGAAGGCTGTATGTATATAACTGACACACTATTATAGGATGAATTTGAGATTGTGAACTTTAAAATTTGAATGGAGAATGTGTTAAAGGGAATGTTTCCAAATACTTCATCAGCGTTTCATAATTGTTATAAAGATAGTACACCGTTGACTGCAGGTTATTGTACAAGACAGGTAGGCCTATAGCTCCTTGTCTGCCGTACATATTTTACCGTATAAAGGAACAACTCCATCCCTTCTCTTCCTCTCTTTATAAGGTTATCTACACAATCATTACATCACTTCCACCCCATTAACCTCACCGCTATCCTGTCCAGGTGATCTTGTTCCACACTGCGGTTCTTTGATCACATTTATCAAGGATCTGATGTTAGGCAGGGAACATAATCATAGAGAAAGGGTTGTGGCTAGTAGCTTCACACACACACACACACACACACACACACACACACACACACACACACACATATTGATGTCCAGAATTCCCTAATATCAAACTAGGGGAGGTGTGGTGGAGTGGTCATGCCACTGGATTGGTAATCCAATGGACCCGGGTTCAAATCCCGATATGCCAATGGGAAGATATTATTGGGATTGAATTTGTGCTGTACCTAGTATCAGTGCATTACCACAAAGCCCACCGAAATGCCAAAAAAATACCCTCATTGTTCCCTGATTAAATAACACTGTATGAATATTCCCATATTCAAAATATGTTACAGGGGGACAATGCCTAGTGAGTTCACTGCTCAATAGGTGGCGTTCTGAGAGTGAGGGTCTGAGTCTGGAGGGTGAGACGGTGAAGCACTTGAGCGAAGCAACCAGCCGCTTCAGAGATGGAGCTGCTTTGAGCCATGATGGATGCTTCACATGTCTCACTCCCCAGGCTGGAACAAGACCTCACGGGCTTCACCGTGTTGAGCGGTGGAATGTACAGGCTCTCAGCCTATGCCCGAGAGGGAGTAGTTGGAATATAGAAAAAAAAAAAAAAAAAAAAAGGAGGACATCAATAAGCTGTATCAATGGAGCCGAATGTGGAAAATGGAGTTCAACATTGATAAATGTCACGTGATGGAGATGGGAGACGGCCAGGGAAGACCCCATGGGGAGTATAGTATGGGCGATGTAAGGTTGGAAAAGTCAGAGAAGGAAAAAGACTTAGGAGTTGTAGTGAACAGGAGGTTAGATCCCGGTGACCATATCAATAACTTGGTAAATAAGGCATATTCGTGGTGGGCTAATATAGGGTAGCGTTTAAATTCCTAAATGAAGACATGGTGAAGATATTAATAACACAGTTTTTTAAGGACTAGCCTGGAGTACGCAGCGGTTGTATGGAATCCACATATGAAAAAACACATAAGTAAGCTAGAGAAAATTCAGCGTGTGATCACAAGATGGGTGCCAGGGTTAAACAACTTACAATATGAGACCGGCTGTGTCACCTGGGGATTCCCTCACTTGAACAGAGAAGGGAGAGGGAGACATGATAGCTTTATTTAGGTGTGTTCACGGAAAGGAATATATTGATCAGACAAATGTTTGTTTGGCCAGCGGTGGGGAGGACGAGAGGACATGACTATAAACTGTTGAGGAGGAGAGCTAGGAAGGATGTTAGGAAGTTTGGTTTTCCAGATAGAATGGTTGAGAAGTGGAATAAGTTACCAAACGACCTAGTGTGTGCACAAAGTATTCAAGCTTTTAAATTAAATTATGATAAGTTAAAGGCTAACGGGGACACTACGAGAGTAACTCAATCCTGTAAAATACAATTAGGTAAATACAACTAGGTAAATACACACACGATCATTATATTAATACGACAATGACTTGATACAAGGAGATAATATGTCTAACTACACCGTCAGTAGCCTACCATCAACAAAAAGTTACTGGTAGAGCGTCTCAATACTAATACTAAAAATATAAAATCTTTATATCTACAAAGAAAATCAAGCAACAACATATCTAGTGACCCTTCTAGGTTGCTTGTCCTCTAAAACACTGAGGATCAAGTGTCCAAACAGTGGTTTAGAGTGGGTAAGGGAACATGGGAAAGGGAATTACTGCCCTGGAACTAATGTCCGTGGCAGGATTAGGAAGTTAGTAGGGGACAGATGGGTTAGTAACTGAGGGGGGGATAAAATAAAGTTATTAATTTACAAACGCAGTCAGTCGCGGGTTTGATGCGAGATATTTGTCTAGGCGGAGTTTAAATGAATCAACGGTGATGCAGTCTATAACGTTTCGGGAAGCCCATTCCACAAGTTGACAACTCGATTGAAGAAGAAATTCTTAGATTCGTGTGAGTTAAAAGATTTACCGATAATTTTGCAACCGTTTCCCTGCGTGTAATTAGATTGGTCGATAGTGAAGTACTTACTACAGTCCATATTGTCGATGCCTTTGATGATTTTGAACACTTGAATTAAGTCACCTCTTAATCTGCGCTGGGTTAAAGGAAATAGATTTAATTATCTAAGACGCTCTTCGTATGGTTTGTTCTTTAGGCTAGGTATCATTTGGTAACTCTACGTTGAACTCGTTCTAGCTTGTTTTTTTTTTTTTTTTTGTGTTTTTTTAAGAGACAATGAACGGAGGAAGGAAAAACACAGATAAAACAAAAAGGTCCATGTGCCTAAAGGCATCCTCCATTCATAAAATGTTTGTAACAACTGGATTTAAACATTTGTAGATTGTAAGTTTGTGGAAAGCAATTCGAGGGAAGTGAATTCCAAAGAGTAGTAGCTCTGGGGATAAATGAATTCTGATAAGCAGAAGTTCTGCATTGTGGAGGAGAAGTGTAAATTCATGGGCGCTCTCAGCTGCCCTAGTTCTACAGGGAAAGATGTGGAGAGCGGCACAATTGAAGCAAGTTCCTCGGAACAATTGCTGTGAAAATATCTGTAGAATAATGCAAGGGATGCAACGTTTCTTCGTATGGATAATGTAGGAAGGTCCTGTGTGATTGCAGGGTTATTGATTAATCTAATAGCTTTATTTTGAATTTTGTTCAACTGCCTCAATGCAACCACTCCACTTCCACCCCACAGAGGTGAACAGTAATCCATCTGAGAACGCACATGACTTTTATATATCACGGCCAACTGCTCGTCAGTGAAGAATTCTCGAACTCTGTACAGGAGTCCCAGTTTTTAGAGGCATTCTTAGCAATGCTTCTAACATAATGTGTCCAGCTCAAGTTAGTAGTTAATGTTACACCGAGAATGTCAATACTAGGGGAAGTGGGAATATTTACATCATTAAAAAATATATGGGAGTCAGTGAGATTCTGTCGGTTAGAAAATTGAATGTACTTGGTTTTCTGTGCATTAAAGGAAACTAGATTCTTTTGTCCCCATCCATTAATTCTAGAAAGGTCCTGGTTCAGAGAAATTGCAGTGTTTATTTTTGAATTTATAAGATCGGGTTGGGTGAAAGAATTGGTAAATGTGAAGGAACTGTGGAGTGTTGAGTCATCTGCGTAGGAATGTATTGGATTATGAGTGGTAGATATGAGATCATTGATATGAATGAGGAACAGAATTGGGGCCAAAACTGATCCCTGGGGAACACCAGCATTTATTGAGTGAAATTGAGAATAAAGGCCATCTACCATTACACATATTTTTCTGTTATGAAGATAAGAAGAAATTAGTGGAACTAATGATGCAAGGCCGTAGTGTGACATCTTCGACAATAAGGATTGATGCCAGACTCTATCAAATGCCTTTGATATATCCAGTGCTATTGTATGTGTTTCACCATGTTGGTCTGTAGCTTGGTTGATTTGATGCGTAAGAAGGCAAAGCATGTCTGCAGTTGATCGACATCGTCTAAAACCATATTGCCTATCACTGATTAATTTATTATTCTCAAGATGCTTAATTATGTGATTATTTAATATAATTTCAAAGACTTTACCAAGAGTGGAAGTTATAGCTATTGGTCTGTAGTTTGATGGATCTGAAGAGGCACCTTTTTTAGGAACTGGATGGATGTTTGCTTCTTTCCAGGGTACTGGGAAGCATGAGGTATGAGTACACAGACGGAACATTTTTGCCAATACAGGAGCGAGCACCAAGGAGCAATTCTTAAGTACTATTGGAGGGAATTTCATCTGGACCAGGAGCCTTATCTACCGAGAGATTCTGCAAAATAGTTTTGACATGTCTGGTGTGGATCTTAAGTGAGGGAATTTCAGGCGAATTAAAATTAAGTACAGGGACATCTTGATTTATTTCATCTAAGGTTGAGTTGGTGGAGAAAATATCCGCAAGAAGGTTAGCTTTACCTCGTGGGTCACTTACAAGATTGCCAGTCGGAGATTTTAATGGTGGAATGGATGAAGCAGTAGTGAAGTTGGATTTAAATGAGTTAAGAGTAGACCAAAATATTTTGTTATCATTTGGATTATTTAGAAGTTTATTTGCCTGCTTGTGGAGAAAGTTTGATTTAGTTAGGTTTAATACAGTTTTGGCATGATTTCTGATGTTTCTAAAGTAATTAAAGGCTTCATGTGTTTTTGATCTTGTGTATGCATTGTAGGCTATTGCTTTTTGTTTAGTTACTCTAGCACAATTATGGTCAAACGTCAAACCATTTAGGTGAATTAGATCTTTTACTGTACTTTTGATGAGGAATAAAAGTTTCCATTCCAATTTTTACAAAATCTTGTATGTGGCTCAAGGTGGAGTGTGCATCATTAGAAAAGAAAGAGGTCCAGGGAATATCAATAAAGAAACCTTGAAGACCCTCCCAGTCTGCCCTATCGTAATGCCATTTAGTCACCAAAACAGGTTCAGAGTGGGAAGGTGTGGTAGGTGATAGACAGGTGGCCTGTATCAGACAGTGATCAGAAGATCCAAGCGGGGACCACACTGTAACATCATAATTTTCTGAATTGGTTGTTAAAAATAAGTCCAGTAGGTGGGAATTATGATTAGGATTATCTGGTACACGGGTGGGTTGGTTGACTAGTTGAGTGAGATTAAATGAGTCTGCAAATAGCTCACATTCAAGACCAGCATCATCAGTCCTGGCTGAATAAGTGAGCCATTCAACATTATGGACATTAAAATAACCCAACACAGTGATTTCAGAAGAAGCATTTAAGTTGAGGACACTGAGTTGTGAGGACAGAGAATCAAAAAGACTTTGCTCTGTTTATATCATTTTGGTAATGGGCACCAGGATTGAACGCAGTATTCCAGAAGAGGGCGGACTAAGGAATTGTAAAGGGTTAGGATAACTTCTTTGGATTTATGCTCAAATGACCTGCCTATAAAGCCAATTATTTTGTTTGCCTTCTTAACAACTTCTGAACATTGTTGACTCGGTTTTAGGTTACTCGATATTGTTACTCCCAGATCGGTTTCTCTGTTTACATTCTTAAACTGAGTGCCATTCATCGAATAGTTTGCTTTCTCATTTAGGTATCCGATATGTAGTACTTTACATTTATCCGCATTGAAACTCATTTGCCAAATTTGGGCCCAACATGACAATTTATCTAGATTGTGTTGCATATCGTCAACTTGTTCTTTTGAGAGTACGCTCTTTGCAATTTTTGTATCGTCAGCAAATTTTGAGATTGTACAGGTGAGACCCTCATCTATATGGTTGATGTAAATTAGAAAGAGAATTGGACCTAGTACCGATCCCTGGGGTACCCCGCTACTTACATTGGTCCATTTAGATGCCTTACCATTTATGACTACTCTTTGCATTCTGTCGCTGAGCAATTTTCTATCCATTTCAACACACCGTCTTGTATTCCATGCGCTTTTAGTTTTAGCAGTAAACGTTTGTGGGGAACTTTGTCAAAGGCCTTTTGAAAATCAAGGTATATAATATCTACAGCTTTACTCTCATCGTAGAGGTTGAGGATATCGTGGAAGAAGTCTAAGAGGTTTGTTAAACAGGAACGTTTTTTACGAAAGCCGTGTTGAGTATCTTTAAGTATGTTATTTTCCTCTGAGTGATTTACAAGTCTGTCTCGTATGACCGTTTCTAGCATTTTACATACAACTGAGGTTAAGATAATTGGACGATAGTTACTGGGTAGGGATTTGCTGCCTTTTTTTAATATCGGTGTTACGTTGGCTAGCTTCCACTGATCAGGCATAGTTCCAGACTGCAAGGATTTATTGAATAGTAATGTCAGTGGTTTGGAGAGCTCATCCTTAGCTTCCTTTAGAACTCTAGGCGAGATTGTATCAGGTCTAGGCGTTTAATTTACCTGAGTTTATCTAAACAATTCAATACTTCTCTCTCTGTAACGGTGATATTGCTTAGAACATCTGAATTATCAATCTGAATCGGCGATGGTGTAGGGATATCACTGAGGTCTTCTGTTGTAAAAACTGATGCAAAGAAGGTATTGAGGGCATTACTCATTTGTACTTCGTCTTTGGTGTATTCTCCATTTTCATCAACTAACGGTCCAACAGTTGAAGTAACTACTTTTTTCTTTCTGATATAACTATAGAATTTTTTCGGGTTTGTTTTACTTTGATTCGCAATATGTAACTCTAAGGTCTTTTTACTTTGCTTAATTAACTTTTTGGCTTTGCGTCGTAGCTCTGCAAATTTCACCCGTTCTTCGTCATTTTGTGAGGATTTTAATCTATCATTAGCAAATTTGTTAGCAAGCAGGCAGTTTGAAATATCTTTATTCCACCATTTGGACTTATTATTATGGCCTGGACGCCGCATTTTCAATGGTATGCAGCCTTGCACTGCTTTTAGGTAAGTGGTTTCGAATAACTTCCAAGATGTATTTATGTCGTTATTGTTAATTAAAAAGCTCCAGTCAGTTTCTTTAAACATAGCTCTAAGTTTATGGAAGTTTGCTTTCTTGAAATTAGGGACTTTTTCGATGCTACTATTTGGTTCGTTACTAGTAAACTTTAAAGTGAAAGTTATCGTACGATGGTCGCTGTTACTGAATTCATCACCAACATTAAAATTCTCTATTAATTCTTCTTTTGTTGCAAGTACAATGTCAAGAACGTTATTACCACGGGCCGGCGTTCGAACAAATTGATAAAGCGAACTCTCTTGCAAGTTCGTATACAAGTCATGTCCGGAGTGTGAAGTAAGAGTATCGCCCCACTTGGTCACTGGTAAATTAAAGTCGCCAAAAATGACGGTATCTTGTGAGTTACTTACATCTGCAATTTGTTCGTAAATTTCTCGGTCAATTTGCACTGATTGAGCTGGAGGTCTGTATATTAACGCAAGTATTATTTTTGTACCTTTATTATTCTTTATTAGCACAAAAGATGTGTCGACGTTCACAATTTGAGGTTTTGACAAGAGGGTAGGGTTAAGACTTTCTTTGATATAAAGTAAAACGCCACCTCCATTTCGATTTATTCGGCTTTTCTCAAAGATTACATAATCTAGACCTCCATTGTAACTTTCCATTAAAACTCCGAACAATGAAGCCCAGGAACTAATAACCGAAGTTCTGTCTATTGTCTGGTTGCCGACAAAGAAAAATCGAAGTTTCATGTGCATCCCTTGACTTGATACCGAGTAATATGAACAGGAGTCGCTAATATCTGGGAAGTGGAGGGAGGGATCGAAGGAGGAATATTTGGATGAGCAGTATATAATAGATCGTAGGAAAATATCATACAAATGTGAGCAAGGTTTCTTATTTCCAATTCAAGAGTGGAAATGTTTATATGAGTTATAATTTTACAATACTGATGATATAAGTATGTAATGTAAACACAGAAAAGTAAATATACCTCAATAAAAAAAAAATAAAATCTATGTGATTGAGGGAGGCAAAAGGCATAACTGCCTATAGCGAGTGCCTCCCCCATAGTTGAAAGAGTGATAGGGCAAAAATCAAGGGACGTTCGAGCCAAAATGCCTGGAAACACGGAGTTTAAAGCAATTTAAGTCATAGGAAGCGGGAAAGACTGATTCTAGGAGAGAGTTCCAGAGCTCAGCTGTTGAGTAGAAGAAAGTTTGAGAGTAACGTTTCACTTTTGGGTTGGAGAGTGCACAGAGTAGGGGTGGGATTGAGTTGCAAGACGGGTACCACGTGCCCTACGTAAAGGAGGTGGTATGCACTGGGATAGCTCTGAGGAACACTGATTATTATAGTAGCGATAGAATAGCGAGAGAGATGCAACATTGCGGCGGAGAGAGAGAGATTGCAGAGAGTTGGTGAGTGGACGGGAGTTAATGATACGAAAGGCCTTCCTTTCAACCTTGTCTAAGAGAGCGGTGTGAGAGGAACCTCCCTACACATGTGAACAATACTCAATACAAGGACGCACTATGCCCCTGTACAGAGCAAGAAGCTGTGCAGGGGAAAAGAACCCCCTAAGGCGGTTGAGCACACCCAGCTTCAGGGAGGCTGCCTTAGCAAGACTGGTAATATGGTCCTTCCAAATGAGAGCAGAAGAAAAAGACGACACCAAGAATATTGAGAGAAGATGAAGGGTTGATTTTTGTATTGTTGAAGAATAAGGGATAGTCCGCTGGGAGATCCTGACGGGTAGATAGATGGAGAAATTGGGTTTTGGAAGCATTAAGTTAACCCCTAAGTGTCGGGGCGCAACATAAGTCGAGTTAAATAAATCTGGACTATGTGGCGGCGCGCGACATAGGTCGTGTGGCAATTTCAGCACGTAATGTTGCTGAGAGAGAGAGACAAGTGGTGGCAGGAGAGTAGCGAGCGTATGACTGCTCCAGACCACCGCGGCGAACCTACTGACACGAATCCCACCTCCTCCCTCCCTCTCTCACTCGTATATACGGAATTGTATGGGGAAAGTGCCGAATTACATGCTTTTGCACTCGCGTTGCGCGGTTGTTGCAAGAAAACTAGCCATCATAAAAGGATCGTTATGGTGTCATTCGAAAGCTCTGTTTATGCCCTTTCAGGGATAGATACTTGTTTTACGCTCTGGGTCTTATTTAGGCATGAAAATGATCACGTAAACAGCCCTATTTTGGCTAAAAACACCCAGCTGGGCAGTACATATAAATAAACCGCATAGCCCGCTAAATAAGGGTTAACAAGGTTTTCTCTGCCCCAATTGGAAATAGTATTTAGATCAGAATTTAAGAGTTCTATGGCTTCATTATGTTTGTCGTTGAGGGATTGCTGGCTGGGGTGTTCTGAAAAAGTAATGGAGTAGTGTAAGATTGAGTCGTCTGCGTATGAATGGATGGGAATTAAAGTACAGTTAAGGAGATCATTTATAAAATTAGAAAGAGAATAGGAGATAGGACAGAGCCCTGAGGAACACCGAGTTTATAGGGTGAGGAAGTGAACAATGGCCGTCCACAACCGTGGATATGGAACGGCCGGAAAGGAAATTAGAGAGAAAGGCACAGATGGAGGGATAGAAACCGAAGGAGGGTAGTTTAGAAATTAAAGATTTATGCCAGACTCTATCGAAGGCTTTCGAGATGTCTAGTGCAATAGAAAAAGTCTCACCGAAGTCCTGAAAGGAGGATGACCAAGAGTTAGTAAGATATGAAAGAAGATCACCAGTAGACCGACCCTTAAGGAAGCCATACTGGCGATCTGAAAGCAGATTATGAGAAGAGAAATGCTTAAGAAACTTTAGAAAGACAAGAAATGAGAGCAATTGGACGATAGTTGGAGGTTGAGAGCGGTCACCCTTCTTTGGGACAGGTTGAATGGGAGAAAACTTCCAGCATGAAGGGAAGACGTTAGAGGATAGACAGACGAAAGAGTTTGCCTAGGCAGGGAGTCAGCACGGAAGCACAGTTTTTGAGAACAACAGGAGGAACACCGTCCGGACCGTACGCCTTATTAGTGTTAAGGGGAGGTATTTAGTTTGTTCCCTAGACTTCCATCAAGCTTAAAATTACACCCCCTTGAGTCCCTCTTAAGATAAATTTGTACATTTTTCGGTAGAAAAATGTCCCGGCCGAAGGCCGATTTCTCTTAAATTACAGGCTCGCCATCGCTCGCCAGGATAAAATCGACACCTGAATTGCACGAAAGGTCTTAATATGGGGTGAAAGTTCTTAAAATCGCTAAACTAATGGGGCAAACGTTTTATAATATCAAAAGCAATGGGGCTAAACATGAGGGAGAAAGGTGTCAAGAAAAAAATCCCTCTAGTGGAGATCTCCCCTTAAGCCCAGAGAGGGTAGAAAGTACAAACTGCCTGCTTGCTAAAAAATTTGCTAATGATAGATTAAAATCCTCACAAAATGACGAAGAACGGCTGAAATTTGTAGAGCTACGACGCAAAGCCAAAAGTTAATTAAGCAAAGTAAAAAGACCTTAGAGTTACATATTGCGAATCAAAGTAAAACAAACCCGAAAGAATTCTATAGTTATATCAGAAAGAAAAAAGTAGTTACTTCAACTGTTGGACCGTTAGTCGATGAAAATGGAGAATACACCAAAGACGAAGAACAAATGAGTAATGCCCTCAATACCTTCTTTGCATCAGTTTTTACAACAGAAGACCTCAGTGATATCCCTACACCATCGCCGATTCAGATTGATAATTCAGATGTTTTAAGCAATATCACCGTTACAGAGAGAGAAGTATTGAATTGTTTAGATAAACTCAAGGTAAATAAAACGCCTGGACCTGATACAATCTCGCCTAGAGTTCTAAAGGAAGCTAAGGATGAGCTCTCTAAACCACTGACCTGACATTACTATTCAATAAATCCTTGCAGTCTGGAACTATGCCCGATCAGTGGAAGCTAGCCAACGTAACACCGATATTCAAAAAAGGCAGCAAATCCCTATCCAGTAACTATCGTCCAATTAGCTTAACCTCAGTTGTATGTAAAATGCTAGAAACGGTCATAAGAGACAGACTCGTAAATCACTTAGAGGAAAATAACATACTTAAAGATACTCAACACGGCTTTCGTAAAAAACGTTCCTGTTTAACAAACCTCTTAGACTTCTTCCACGATATCCTCAACCTCTACGATGAGAGTAAAGCTGTAGATATTATATACCTTGATTTTCAAAAGGCCTTTGACAAAGTTCCCCACAAACGTTTACTGCTAAAACTAAAAGCGCATGGAATACAAGACGGTGTGTTGAAATGGATAGAAAATTGGCTCAGCGACAGAAAGCAAAGAGTAGTCATAAACGGTAAGGCATCAAAATGGACCAATGTAAGTAGCGGGGTACCCCAGGGATCGGTACTAGGACCAATTCTCCTTTCTAATTTACATCAACGACATAGATGAGGGTCTCACCTGTACAATCTCAAAATTTGCTGACGATACAAAAATTGCAAATAGCGTACTCTCAAAAGAACAAGTTGACGATATGCAACACAATCTAGATAAATTGTCATGTTGGGCCCAAATTTGGCAAATGAGTTTCAATGCGGATAAATGTAAAGTACTACATATCGGATACCTAAATGAGAAAGCAAACTATTCGATGAATGGCACTCAGCTTAAGAATGTAAACAGAGAAACCGATCTGGGAGTAACAATATCGAGTAACCTAAAACCGAGTCAACAATGTTCAGAAGTTGTTAAGAAGGCAAACAAAATAATTGGCTTTATAGGCAGGTCATTTGAGCATAAATCCAAAGAAGTTATCCTAACCCTTTACAATTCCTTAGTCCGCCTCTTCTGGAATACTGCGTTCAATCCTGGTGCCCTTATTACCAAAAAGATATAAACAAGCTAGAACGAGTTCAACGTAGAGTTACCAAAATGATACCTAGCCTAAAGAACAAACCATACGAAGAGCGTCTTAGAGAATTAAATCTATTTCCTTTAACCCAGCGCAGATTAAGAGGCGACTTAATTCAAGTGTTCAAAATCATCAAAGGCATCGACAATATGAACTGTAGTAAGTACTTCACTATCGACCAATCTAATTACACGCGGGGAAACGGTTGCAAAATTATTGGTAAATCTTTTAACTCGCACGAATCTAAGAATTTCTTCTTCAATCGAGTTGTCAACTTGTGGAATGGGCTTCCCCGAAACGTTATAGGACTGCATCACCATTGATTCATTTAAACTCCGCCTAGACAAATATCTCGCATCAAACCCGCGACTGACTGCGTTTGTAAATGAATAACTTTATTTTATCCCCCCCTCAGTTACTAACCCATCTGTCCCCTACTAACTTCCTAATCCTGCCACGGACATTAGTTCCAGGGCAGTAATTCCCTTTCCAATGTTCCCTTACCCACTCTAAACCACTGTTTGGACACTTGATCCTCAGTGTTTTGGAGGACAAGCAACCTAGAAGGGTCACTGGATCTGTTGTTGCTTGATTTCCTTTGTACTCCTTTGTACTCCTTTGTACATCTTTAGAAGAGATTAGGATATTAGGCATAAGTAAGAGAGAGGAGGGCGGAGAGGGAGGAATAGCACCGGAATCATCCAAGGTGGAGTTTCTAGCAAAAGTTTGAGCGAAGAGTTTAGCTTTGTCAGAGGAAGAAGTGATGGTTGTGCCATCAGAGTGGGAAAGGGGAGGGAAAGACGAGGAAGATAAATTGTTGGAGAGGTTTTTGGCTAGATGCCAGAAAGCTTGGGAAGAGCTAGAGTTGGATAGTTCAGTGCATTTATTATTGATGAAAGAGTGTTTGGCAAGTCGAAGAACAGATTTGACTTGATTCCGGGCAGAAACATATGAAGAATGAGAGTCTTGAGTTTTAAGGCGTCGGTACCGTTTGAATGCTTCCTCCTTATTGCGGACAGCAGTAGAACAGGCGTGAGTAAACCAAGATTTTTAGCATTAGTCTGAGAGAAGAGAATGGAATGTATGTTTCCATGCCCGATAGGATTACCTCGGTAATGCGTTCAGCACTCTCCGAGGGTCCTCGGCCACGGAAGCAGAAATCATTCCATGGAAAATCAAAGAAGTACTGCTGAAGAGCCTCCCAGTCGGCAGCGCCAAAGTGCCACAAGCGCCGCCGGCTAGGAGGATCGGGTGGCCGTACTGGAGAGATAGGACAGGTGACAGAGATAAGTTTATGGTCGGAGGAGCCCAAAGGAGAGAAAAGATCGACAGTATAAGAAGAAGGATTAGAAGTTAGAAACAGGTCAAGAATGTTGGGCCGATCTCCGATGCGATCCGGGATACGGGTGGGTTGCTGAACTAACTGCTCTAGGTCATTTAGGATAGAAAAGACGTAGGCTTGTTCACCAGGTGGATCAGTAGTGTGAGAGGAGAGCCATTGGCGGTGGTGAACGTTGAAATCTCCTAAGATGGAGATTTCTGAGCAAGGAGAAATGGATAGAATGTGTTCCACTGTAGAGTTTAGATAGTCAAAGAATTTGGGAAAGTTGGTAGAGTTAGGGGAAAGATAGACAGCACAGAAATATTTAGTAAGAGAATGACAGAAAAGTTTGAGCCATAAAGTTGAGAACTCAGAGGAGTCTAAATCGGGAACACGAGAGCAAGTGAGTTTGTTGTGCACATATGCACAACATCCACCTTTGGCTTTGAAACTAGGATAGAGAAAGTAGGAGGATACAGAGGATATAGTTGCATATAACTGAATACATTAGAGCAGCATATAACTGGATACCTTCTCCATTCAAGCCCTGGTCCAGTCAACCCATCTCCCTAACAAACCTTATACCAACTTAACCCACTCTGTACCAGCGACGTCCTTTTCAATCTATCTATCTATCTATATGCTCAGGCCCAATCCCCATTTTGGGGGTAGCCGACTCAAGACAGAGCAAGAACAGGGAAAACACAAAAACAACATAAAACAAAAAATAAACACAGATAAAAACACAAACTCTCACACATCCAGGTCACCCAGGAGAAGACCCAGAGACCAGGGTTACCAGGGTTACCAAGGTCGCTCCAGCACTCCCCCGGCCCCTGACCACCCGGAGAGGTTCCGATCTCGGCAGGCAGACATGCAGCGGAGCCAAAGCCACAAGCCCTCCCACCACACTTCCAGGCACACCCTTCATATTAATCGTCTCCCCGGGCCAGGCGCCTGATGGACTATTATCTAGTCCAACTTGCGCCCGACCCCTTTCTCCAAATGACCACGTGTTCACTCAACTATTCACAAGCATTCTCCATTCACTCGTGTCCACCACCACTTCCCCTGCCTGATCTATAGTCATTCCTCTATCATCCAAAGCCTTTCTTACACAGTCTCTCCATCTCAATGGGGGTCTTCCTGCCCTTCTATCTCCCCTTGTACCTGACTCACATATTCTCTTTGTAAGCCTTTCATCTCCCATTCGTTCAACATGACCATTCCAGCTCAGCACCCTTCTGTCCACTCTGGCTGACAAATGTTCCTGCTGCCCCACTCTCCTACGTAACTCTTCATTCCTCAATCTGTCTCTCTACACATACTCCTTTTCAATACATTTTGATAACTATCAGATGATTGTATTAAACTTAGGAAGGACCTCAAACAATTAAAATGCTGCAGACTCTCTCAATTAATCCTTTTAGTTACCACAGATCCTTCCTAAGCTAAATATAATCGTCTAATGCTTGCCAGAATATGATGAAAGGACGTCACCGGTACTGAATGAGTTAACCATACCCAAAATAATCTATACAGTAGTATTCACGATAAGTATCCTTAAAAATAACATAAAAATAAAATAAAATAACATTGCTAGTAATTAACCTTAACAACAAATATATAGGCCTAGTGACGAACATTAACGCAAAGAGAAAAAATGGCACAAAAACACCTTTAGAACAAAATATGCAACACGTGATGCGAAATGTGGTCCCAACCTTACATGCTATCCCAATAATATTCATTCAGATGGAAATATGAATGGCAACCTTCAAGTTAATGTCTCATAATTCTTAAACCTTCCAATAATGCCGGAAGACAGTAAGTAATATGATGGGTCATGAATGCTATGTGTTGGCTGGTCAGTTTATTGACAATACAACTGGTCCAGATGAGTTGATTTATGTGAACATTTGCATTAATATAAAGGAAGCTTAGTTTGTAAATGAGAGACGATACAAATTATTGTTATGTCCAACATGATCCTAGAAAATGTCATACTCGGTAACTTTAAACCGTATATATTGAACCCAAAATTAGAAATGTATTTACTACAATATACTAATACGCAAATCACTCATAGATTATTGTAAACACGAAAGAGAAAGCGAACAGAATATAGGGAAAAGTGAATCTCGTAGTTTATAACTGTGACTAAAATGCAACTCTTTGTTAAAGTTTGGGTGTATACTGTGTCAACAACACTGAGGGGGAAATAGTACAGGTATGTTTTGGAAGGTAAAATGTGGAGTGCAGGTTATATGGAAGTAGAACAGGTGATAGAAGGCCAAGGACAATAGAAACAATATGAGAGAGGATCTAAGTCACACATATTATAATTCGTACGTACACTGATTATACTAACTACAAGATAATGATAAACAAGTGATCAATATTGTGTGTGTGTGAAGGTGATGGACTTACAAGTGTTGATACGTACCTCAATAATACTGTTGTTGTGGCCAATCTACAGCCTACAGTTATACCAAAAACAACACACACACACTACATTTAAACACTGTGGTATATAGTCAATGGACACATATATAGACCACAAAATGATTACTAGTATGCATGATTAATTCAGTTTGCTCTCTCTCTCTCTCTCTCTCTCTCTCTCCTCTCTCTCTCTCTCTCTCTCTCTCTCTCTCTCTCTCTCTCTCTCTCTCTCTCTCTCTCTCTCTCTCTCAGTATCTTAACACCCACATATCTCACTGAAATTAATGCCCTCTATATTATCGTTCTTTCTTATGCACCTTAAATGTTTAATGTCAGCCTTAGATATTTCAATGTAATAGTTTTACTCCGTGCGGTTTGTGAGCCATGGACTAAGGTAGTATTCAGCAACATGCGTTACATTGTCAGCTAAATCTTCATTAGAGTGAATGCAATATTTGATCAATGATTTTAGCTTGACAGTTTCAAAGTTTTATACTTACAATTACTGTCTTAGCTGGAGTGATAAAATATTATATACAGACACCTTTCATTTAAGCAAAATCTTGTCAATACAATTCTTCGACTGTATATGATTGCATATTCGCTCACTCTCACTCTCTCTTTCTGTTGTCATGTCAGTGTTATAACCCTTCTCTAAAAATGTGTTAGGTCAAGTCAAAGAAAGCCAGCCAGTATATACACCTTTAAATTTCGCCTTTCCCCTTCGTGATGTTCGTCTTTAATATCATAATTTAATTACATTAATTCTGTTACTTAATCCGATACTCATACTGTACATTCAGAATATTAAACGTGGGTCTAGATACATTGTAATCTTGTCACTGGTCCAAAATCGCTTTATAACTATCGTAACACCAATATACTGGCCAACTAGACCACAGTTTGGGAGGTCTTGTTACAGCCTTGTTGACTAACTCTAGCAACAGACTCTCTCACCACAATTTGATACAGTTGGTTCCTACCTGGCAATTATGGTATAACTATCTTACAACACGTATAGAGGGTTTATGTATCTATATTGTATTGTATAATATATTCTTACGACCTGGTGGATAACTAACATAGATATCTTGGCAAGGGGAACTAGCCTTTAGGAAAAGTATATTGAAAAATATGTAGGGCCGAATGAATGACAGACCTGGTTGAGTTTTCTTTGTTGAAAATCTGGATGGGTCAATTTATTTAAAAACAAAATAGGCATCATATGATAGCAAGAAACTATGTAACCCATTCTGTACAGGTGCTGTCTTTTTCATTATATTCTACCTATATTTAGACGATTATATGCAGTTTAAGAAGGATCTGTGGTAGTAAAAGGGGTTAAGGGAGATAGTTCAAACCCTGTTGTTGTTGTTCCCTAAGCTGCCTGGCCGAACAGCCCCGAGTCCCTAAGGAAGGCCATGGCCACGGTCGGGCTTTCCCACAGAGCTCTCAAAGTGTGTAAATTGTGTTGTTGGCGTAAGTGGTTGTGTGAAATGCAGTCTTCTATGATGTGTTTAATGGTATGGGGTGCTGTGTTACAACCCGGGCAGGTGTCGATGACGGAGTCATCCAGTCTCTTCTGATAGCTCAGAAGAGCCGGATGGTGTCCGCATCTCAGCCTGGCCAGGTGGACTCTGTCCTGGCGAGGAAGGGAGGATTCAGAAGGATGGATTTCGGGAGGTCGTGCTTGCAGCTGCGTGTTGTCTATGAGTGAGTGGATGGAACGGTGAGTGATATGAGTATGGATGTGCTTCCGGAAGTTGGTTGGGGTGGGCAGGGAGGGAGAGAAGACAGTATTTGTGTGTGATAGCGTGTGCTGGGTGTTGCTTTGATATTTCTTGGTGTCTGTGGGTGTGTTGCCATGTAGTGTAGTGGGTGGTGTTGATTCGCGGAGGCTGCTGCCAGGAATTGTGTGCCTCTCATGTCTAGATGATTCTGTGGGTGTGTAGCCATGTAGTGTAGTGGGTGGTGTTGATTCACGGAGGCTGCTGCCAGGAATTGTGTGCCTCTCATGTCTAGATGATCTTTGACTTTGAAGACTTTGGTTTCTTGATGTAGGTGATCTGTGGGTGTCGTAGCTGTGCATCCTGTGATGATTTTCAGGGCTATATTTTTAATAGTCTGCAAGGTCTTATGATGTGTTTCAGCTAGGTTAGAAGCCCAGGCCGGGCTTGCGTATTCCATAACTGATCTTATGTATTGTTTGTAGACTGTGGTGGTGGTTTCTTTGTTGTGTCCAAATTTCGTGTGGGCAAGTGATCTGAGGGCGTTAAGTCTGGGTGTCAGTTTCTTTTTCGTGTTTGTGGTGTGCTGTTTGAATGTCATTTGGGTGTCGTATGTTACTCCTAGGATTTTGGGTGTGTGTGTGTGTGTTAGGGGTGTGTTGTTTATGTTGAGTCCCGGGACGTAATCGTGCTCTCCTGTCCAGCTTGTGAGGAGGGTTGCAGTGGATTTAGCTGGGGCTAAATTGAGTCTGTTTGTAGTGCACCATTCATGTAATGTGTAGAGATAGTCTTGAATATGTATTGTTGCAGTGTCTGGGTTTTGGTGCGTGCTTGTGAGTGTTATGTCATCTGCGTAGGAGGCTATGGTTATTTGGGGTGAATTTGGTGTATTTATATCATGCATGTACAGATTGAAGAGTGCGGGCGACAGGACGGATCCTTGCGGTACTCAGTTTGGGAAATTTCTAATGCTAGATGACTGACCGGCAAAAGATACGTGCGCACATCTGCCTGCTAAGAAGTTGGCCAGCCATCTTTTTGTGTTGTTGTGCATGTATGTGTTGTAGATTTTGTTTGTTAGGTTGTGGCGGGGGATGGCATCGAAGGCTTTACTAATGTCGAGTGTGGCAAGTACTGATCTGTGTGGTGGTCTAGCTGAGTTGATGCCGTCAAAAGCTCTTTGTGTAAGGTCTGTAAGGTCTGTAAGAAGAGTGCTTGTGGAGTGCAATGGCCTGAAGCTGTGTTGTGTTGGAGAAAGGGGTAAGTCAGATGTCATCAGTTGTAGTATAAGGCGCTCTATGACTTTGGAAGGGGTGCAAAGGAGTGTGATAGGGTGGTGTGAGGAGGGTAGCGTGGGGTCTTTGTTAGCTTTGGGGAATGTGATGATGATACCATGCTTCCAGATGTCTGGTATTGTGTTGTGTGAGTATAGCTGTAGTTTGATATGTTAGTGAGTGCTTGTATGCCTTGTGGTCCCAGGTGTCTGAGGTGAATGTTGCTTATGTTGTCTAGGCCACAGGCGGGTGAGAGCTTGAGATTGTTGATGATATGCTTTGTCTGGTTGTTGGTGAAGGGTGTATAGTCAGGGTCTGTGGGGAATTGTCTTTTTCGTCGGATGACACGTCGGTCGTCTTTGTGGGGTTTTAGGTGACTGACATGAGAGAAGTGATTGATGAGAGTGTTTGCTTGTTGTTTACGTGAAGGAGTAGAGTCTGTTGTTGTGATTGCAGCATGTGATTGTGTTGTGTTGCTTATGGAAAGTGTGATGCTGTTTAGTGTTTTGTAGAGTTTTTTGGGGTTTGTTTTGTGATCGAGTGTTTGTAGGAAGTTATTCCAATTTAGTGTTTGTTGTTCTTGTATTTTGTTGTTAATCTGGATGTTGAGTGCTTGAATTTGTTGATTGATGTCTTGTGTGTGGGGTGATGGGGAGTGTTTCAGTGTGTCGCGTTGTATGATGAGGTTTTGAATTTCTGGTGAGAAGTTGGGGTTGTGTTTTTTTATGTTACCTCTTGGAATGTGTTTCTTGTCGGCGTTTTAGATAGTCGTGTTGAATGTGTGTACAGCATTGTTGATGTTAGTGATGGGTGTACTGTTTAAGGTTTCAAAGTGTTGTTCTGTCTCATTTGTGAAAGCTTCCCAGTTAGCTCTTTTATAGTTAGTGTAAGTGTGTCTGTGGCTAGCTGGGGTGAGTCTTGTTTTGGTGGTGATAATGATCGGGAGGTGGTCTGAGCCCAAGGTTCTGACCACCCTCCAGGATGTTGTGGGGGCGAGTTCAGGGGAGCAAAAGGTGATATCAGGAGATGATGGGGTGTAGAGGGCTTGGTGGGGAGTATGGGTATGCTGATGAATGTTATTGAGGATATATAGGTTGTCTGTTTGGTGTTGTAAGACCAGCCCTCTGTCTGTGTCGGGGTTGTCGACAAACCAGGCCGACGTCTTTGCATTGAAATCACCACCCAGGAAATTGTGTTGGGTGTTTGTGATGTGTTGTATTTGTGGTCTGTAATCGTTTGGTACTGTAGGAGATGTTTGGGGAGGGATGTATGTGTTTATGATGGTAATGTTGGAGCTGTTGCCAGTGCGTATTTTAATTGATTGAATTTCTGTTGTGTTATCGTTTGCGGGGAGGAGGGATTTGGTATGTGCACTGGTGTCTATATGTTATATCTTTGTGTACCAGGGTAATGAGTCCACCGCCAATGCCGACGGCCCGGTCTTGTCGGTCTTGTCGTATGGTGGTGAAATTGTGAAATGTAGGTGTTTTTTGTGTTGTACAGAGTTTTGTTTCTTGTAAGATGGCAATGTGTATGTTGTGTTGTTTGATGAAGTGTGTGAGTTCGTGTTTCTTTGTGTTGATGCCATCTATGTTTAGTTGAAGGATGTAAATGTTGTGTGTGCGGTGTATATTGGGTGCTGCTGCATGAGGATGGGGTGGGGGTGGGGGTGGGGATTGGGGTGCAGGAGATGAGGGTAGGAATGGATTAGGTTGGGGTGTGGATGGGCTGGGTGGGTTGGGGAGGAGAGGTGGACGGGTTTTAGGACTGGGAGTGGATGTTATGGGCAGGTTATGCGGGTTGGGGAGGAGAGGTGGATGGGCTTTAGGGGAGGGATTTGACTGGGAGAGGGAGGGGAATGAGGAACATGTCCAGGTGTTTGTGTAGTGTTTCATGGAGGCAAGTGTTGTGCAGGTGAAATGGGTCCAGTTCCCGCATGAGTTGCAGAGAACTGAACCCTTAGTTTGGCGGCTCGAAGTAATGGGTTTTGAGCAAGTTGGATATGTGTATTTGTAGGTGGGTCCTGGGTTGCTCTCAATGTCTCCGGCTAGGAGTCTTCGAGAAATGACAGCCGGAGAGTAATTTCTCCGTGTAGGAAAAACTGTGTATTGTGTGTGTGTGGTGTGAGAGGTGTGAGAATTGCCCGGGGCGACCGCAGCCGCTCCAAGGACGCGTGCCCCCAGGGAGGGGCCAGGGGATAGTTGTGGCGGTTTGGCTCCCGGAAACTGCTCCCCACGGTCGGCAGCCTGCTGTCCTCCACTGTAGGTGATCTTGTCCCCGGACGGGAGGGTCGGCAGCCATCCATGGTCGGCAGTTCCGGGAGGTGGTCCCACGGCGTATACGCCGCCACTCCAGGACCAGTTCAAAGCCTGTTACTTAATTGAGTCCCTTTTTAAACTGAATAACATCGTGTACACATAGCTAGAATATAATTAAAATACGTCGCCGGTACAGGAGGGGTTAAGAAATGACCGTATGAGAAACTAAAGGAAATAAATACTAAATACTATTTCCCAAGGCCTTTTGTGAAGTGCTAAACAAAATGTCACATCACGTTCAGTGCCAATAAGTGTACTGTGAAAGAGTGTGTGTGTGTGTGTGTGTGTGGGTGTGTGTGTGTGCTCACTCAGGTGTTCCGATCGCAAATAAGATTTAAGTAGTCTAATTATTCATAAAATTGCAAGCAATAAACAATGATAAAATCAACGTGATGAAAGTGGTGGAAAACTAGCAAGTGCTACAAACTATCGTTAGGTTTTTTCTGAGGTGATCAAATAGTTCCTGCGGTTCTATAATTACCCTGACTACACCGACATTTCAAGAAAATACTCCCTATATCGTTATCAATTCATAGCATAGAAGATGCCCGACCATATTCGAAGATGCTGTGAACGACCGTATAGCTGCTCTCTCCAATCAAGTGACGTGCATAAATAAGGTGTCACCACCTTGAAACTCCACTGGAAGAGACTGTATTTCTCAAAGAGGGGCTCCAGTCCTGCCGCTATTGCGTGACTTACAGTGTGCTGGCTCAATAATCCAGAAGGGATGATAGCCTCTGAAGTCCTATATTAACTTTAAAAAAAAAAATTGACCATCTAGAGCGACATATGAAGTACCCAACATCTCGAAGTTTCAATTGATAACCTCGGGGCCTCTCAAGAGTTACAGGCTACTGAACAGCCTACAGTTACGAGGTTGAGACATAGAAAACCCCACACACACACACACACACACACACACACACACACACACACACACACACACACACACACACACACACACAGCCATTCCAACGATACATAACAGTTAACATGCATTTCACGCAATACATTCCCAGTTAAGGAGGCGCGATAACAATGAGCTTAGCTCGCATTGCGTGGATTCCCCTTGACGAACAAGCAAGTGAATACACACACACGTGGCAAACACATGAAGGCAATTATTATATTATATCAGGTCAGGTCAGGTCAGGTGAAGGTATTGAGGGATAATATATTGATCGTATAATTAGGCTTATAAACCCGCCATGTTGATCCATTTCCCCTCCTGTTGTGTTGATGTAAGAGAGACAGAGTTTAGGTTAACTACAGACAATAGTGAATGTTTGTATATTTGTGTGGTGGGCTGATGGTGTGGCTGTGAGAGTACAAAGGAGTACAAAGGAAATCAAGCAACAACAGATCTAGTGACCCTTCTAGGCTGCTTGTCCTCCAAAACACTGAGGATCAAGTGTCCAAACAGTGGTTTAGAGTGGGTAAGGGAACATTGGAAAGGGAACTACTGCCCTGGAACTAATGTCCGTGGCAGGATTTGGAAGTTAATAGGGGACAGATGGGTTAGTAACTGAGGGGAGGATAAAATAAAGTTATTCATTTACAAACGCAGTCAGTCCCGGGTTTGATGCGAGATATTTTTCTAGGCGAAGTTTAAATGAATCAACGGTGCTGCAGTCTATGACATCTCGGGGAAGCCCATTCCATAAGTTGACAACTCGATTGAAGAAGAAATTCTTAGCTTCGTGTGAGTTAAAAGATTTACCAATAATTTTGCAACCATTTCCCCCCCTGTAATTAGATTGGTCGATAGTGAAGTACTTACTACAGTTCATATTGTCGATGCCTTTGATGATTTTGAACACTTGAATTAAGTCACCTCTTCATCTGTGCTGGGTTAAAGGAAATAGATTTAATTCTCTAAGACGCTCCTCATATGGTTTGTTCTTTAGGCTAGGTATCATTTTGGTAACTACGTTGAACTCGTTCTAGCTTGTCTATATCTTTTTGGTAATAAGGGCACCAGGATTGAACGCAGTATTCAAGAAGAGGGCGGACTAAGGAATTCTAAAGGGTTAGGATAACGTCTTTGGATTTATGCTCAAATAACCTGCCTATAAAGCCAATTATTTTGTTTGCCTTCTTAACAACTTCTGAACATTGTTGACTCGGTTTTAGGTTACTCGATATTGTTACTCCCAGATCGGTTTCTCTGTTTACATTCTTAAGCTGAGTGCCATTCATCATATAGTTTGCTTTCTCATTTTGGTATCCGATATGTAGTACTTTACATTTATCGCATTGAAACTCATTTGCCAAATTTGGGCCCAACATGACAACTTATCTAGATTGTGTTGCATATCGTCAACTTGTTCTTTTGAGAGTACGCTATTTGCAATTTTTGTATTGTCAGCAAATTTTGAGATTGTACAGGTGAGACCCTCATCTATGTCGTTGATGTAAATTAGAAAGAGAATTGGTCCTAGTACCAATCCCTGGGGTACCCCGCTACTTACATTGGTCCATTTAGATGCCTTACCGTTTATGACTACTCTTTGCTTTCTGTCGCTGAGCCAATTTTCTATCCATTTCAACACACCGTCTTGTATTCCATGCGCTTTTAGTTTTATCAGTAAACGTTTGTGTGGAACTTTGTCAAGGGTCTTTTGAAAATCAAGGTATATAATATCTACAGCTTTACTCTCATCGTAGAGGTTGAGGATATCGTGGAAGAAGTCTAAGAGGTTTGTTAAACAGGAACTTTTTTACGAAAGCCGTGTTGAGTATCTTTAAGTATGTTATTTTCCTCTAAGTGATTTACGAGTCTGTCTCTTATGAGTGTTTCTAACATTTTACATACAACTGAGCTTAAGCTAATTGGACGATAGTTACTGGGTAGGGATTTGCTGCCTTTTTTAATATCGATGTTACGTTGGCTAGCTTCCACTGATCAGGCATAGTTCCAGACTGCAAGGATTTATTGAATAGCAATGTCAGTGGTTTGGAGAGCTCATCCTTAGCTTCCTTTAGGACTCTAGGTGAGATTGTATCAGGTCAAGGCGTTTTATTTACCTTGAGTTTATCTAAACAATTCAATACTTCTCTCTCTGTAACGGTGATATTGCTTAGAACATCTGAATTATCAATCTGAATCGGCGATGGTGTAGGGGTCTTCCATTGTAAAAAACTGATGCAAAGAAGGTATTGAGGGCATTACTCATTTGTACTTCGTCTTTGGTGTATTCTCCATTTTCATCGACTAACGGTCCAACAGAAGGGTGGCAATAATTATATTATGTGTAGAGAAAGGTTTTTATGATTAACGTTATGTGTGCGTGTGTGTGTGTGATAGAAGGGAATAGTGTTAATGTCATTATAGTAGTTTGTACCTAATGTATGTTTAAATATATCATAAATGCTACGGATAAAAAGGAATTATATTTAAAAAAAAAAATATATATATACTGTATATTACAAACTTCAGAGTAAGAGAGTATTATCATGAAAAATGTATGCTGAGAGAGAGAGAGAGAGAGAGAGAGAGAGAGAGAGAGAGAGAGAGAGAGAGAGAGAGAGAGAGAGAGCGGGGTGGGGGTAAAGAGAGGTGGAAGAGATTGCAGAGATAATGACATTGAATCCCGGTCCTCAAGCCAAACGAGGCTGCCATGAGAACAGCTGGTACCATGTCCATCACAGACCATACTGACCACCACCACCACCACCACCACCAATAATACAGACAACACCACACTGTTAGCCGGAAAGTCCCTGGCTATTCTGGAAGGCTACTGACTTAATGGTTATTGCGAGACGACATGCGCGCGCGCGCACACACACACACACACACACACACACACACACACACACACTGCTCCATTGAATCCTAGTCCTCACACAAACGAGGACATATTAGAGCAGATGGTGCCATATCCAACATATAATCCAGAAAGGACCATACTACTCTTCAACAACACACATCTCAACCCTTCATCTTCTCTTAACATTCTAGGTGTATCTTGTTCATCTGACCTTTTTTGGAAAGATCATATTACCACTCTTGTTAAACAACTTCCCAAAAGTTACGTGTGCTCAACTGTCTCTGTGGGTTCTTCGCCCCCGCACAGCTTCTTGCTCTGTATCGGGGCACAGTGCGCCCCTGTATTGAGTATTGTTCGCATGAGTGGGGAGGCTCCACCCATACCGCACTTCTCAAACAAGTAGAATCAATAGCATTTCACCTAATCAACTCGCTTTCTCTTACTAGTTCCCTACAATCTCTTTCTACACGCCGCAATGTTGCATCTCTTTCACTCTTCTATCGCTATTACAACAACCAGTGTTCATTAGAGCTCTACCCCCTCCCTTGCAGCGAGGGCGAGGCACCCTTTCAACACAGTCCAACTCTTATTCTGTCCAGTCCTCCAACCCAATGTTCTGTCTTCTTCTACTCAACAAGTGAACTCTGGAACTCTCTCCCTAAATCAATCTTTCCTTCATCCTATGACTTAGACTGCTTTAAATTTTGTGTGTCCAGGCATTTTGACTCCAACGTCCCTTGAATTTGGTTCTGTCACTCTTTTAACTTTGGGGGTGACACTCGCTACAGGCAACCTGCCTTTTGTCTCCTCCATACACAGAAAACAAAATAATACACATAATACACATAATACACATCAAATATAACACGTGCACACAAGTACATACTGTAGGCGTGTGTACTCTACTTTGGACGTATATTCGTGGTCACACACACACACAGACACACACACACACACACACAGACACACACACACACACACACACACACACACACACAGACAGACACACACACACACACACAATCAGCCTCTCCCTACTCCTCTGTATTAAGGAATTTAGAGGAGGAGGGGGGGGGGGGGTGGAGGCAGAAGGGTTGTGATTGAAATTACAAACCTACCTTAATGTTGTGGAAACAAAGTTGAATAAATTGCAGCCTTAGGAATGGGGTAGATAAAAAAGAATTACGACAAGGGTTATATAACACAATAGTACTGTATACAAAAGGTGCAAATTACGCTGTATTTCCCTCTATATGATAATATTTCATGAGAAAAAATGATGGAAGTAAACGGCTAGTAATACTGGGTATATGACAGGGCAGGGTAAGGACTCTTATAGTTTATATATGGTAATTTGGCGTCCCATAATTGGAAATATGGCTGCCTCGGAGCTTCGAGTACCAATATGGCGAAATTTGGCTAAAAAGGTTCAGTTTTCAGGCTTACCATTGGTGTGGTACAGCATTCAAGCAATATGAAATTAGTGATAAAACGTAATAATCAAATACTTTGTGTAAGTAAAATACGACAATACTGTACATGGCAATTACAAAAATACATATATATATTGACACATAGCAATAGAATACACAATAATGAGAGAGAGAGAGAGAGAGAGAGGTAATGAGAGATGCAAAGCAGCAATAAATCAAAGTAAAATCTTTGGTGAGAAAAAGATATGCTCAAAAAGAAGATGTAAGGATATTATTCTAAAGAGACCCATTGGAGGGTGAGGAAAAAGAGAGAAGCGAACGAGGGGAGAGGCTGTGTGGTAATTTAAGGGGAAACTGGGGTAGGATAAAGGGAGCATTAAGGAAGAGATAAAGGTCCTGTAAGAGGAAATATTGATTGGAAGAGATCTATGGACACGTAAGGTCATAACATAATGGGTCTAAACAATACAGTGAAAAATAATGGAAATACAAAGATGATAACGATGAATACAAAACCATACAAAACAAATATGCGAGTGCGGGTGAGATGAATGACCGAAATAATAAGTTGAATGAGAATGAGCAAAATATAGAAATCAAGTGTAAACCTGGTAACAATGCAGGCATGCTATGAAGAGAGATTGACTTGAGGGGAAGTTTCTGTATTTCTAGACCCCATCCGCCCTTATATTTAGTCCCATTAGTTTTGAGATTTTAAGATGTTCGCCCAATTAGTTACGCGATTTTAAGACCTTTCGCCCACTTTTTGTGTAAACATCAAGACCTTTTGCGGCATTTAGGTGCCGATTTTTTTCCTGGCGAGCGAGAGCAAGCCTGTATTTTTTTACTGAAAAATGTACAAATTTATCTCGAAGCGGGGTCTTCGGGATGTTTTTTAAAGCTTGATGGGATCAAGGGAATAACCCCCCTTCCCCCTTAATAACAGACTTTGCTTTCCAGTGGTTGGCAGTTTAATGTACAGTTATCCGGTATTCCTAATAACTGTCTTCATAGTTAGGCTTTCAGTATCTGAGGTACTTGTTATTATGGTACACAGATTCCCTTGACTATTACTGGAAGCGAGTGGGATATACTTCGGCTACTGTGCGTGAAGGAGATTGATGTGAGGAAAGGTTGTGAGGGGAAGTGATTTATATGGAGGTAATGAGGGGAAGATAGTCTGGTGAATGATGAGGAAGTAAAGTCGAGAGGGGAAGAGGAAGAGGGAGGAGAGGTAGAAGGAAGATAAGAGAGAAAGGGGAGGAGGGATAAAGATTGGTAAATCATAAGCAAATTATATATAATGCTGAAGTACAAGGTCGAAAGCTTAGTATTATTAATTTACTGTATTATGTCCACTAATACATAATTACCACTTCCTGTACCATTCATTTCAGCCATGATACACTGTACAACAATATACAAATACTGTAATGTTAATAATGTATAAGTACTCCATTTACGTTTACCACCATCTTCTTACACCTTGCCACCCCATGATCTCCCCAGCGTGTGGGTCTTGTACAACATTATTTATGACTTCTACTGACATGACGCCCTGCTGTTTCTGTATGCTTAGTTTACTATAGGGAGAGTTACGGCACCGTCTGTACAGTAGCCGCCAAGGTCAAATTAGTAACGAAATGAAGGTTTATTGTAAAGACACGACAGTTTTGATTCTTCTTGAGACCTCTTGTTTATGAGCCACACCTGAAAAGAGCTCCAGAAAAAAAAAATATATACAGTATATATGAAACTGACGTGTCTTGACAATAAACACTATATTCGTTATCACATTGCTGACAAACAAGTCTTTACTGGTTATATAATGAACTTAAACGAGTTAGACTTGCAGGTATTGCAAGCAGACTTTCAAGCCTGGCTTCTGTTGATTTGCATTATAGTAGGCACCGGACTCTTGAGTACAAAAGTGGTTAACAAAAATACACATCAAGGTAAGTAACTTGGTAATAATAACAATAAGAGGTGACTTAGGTTCTGTGTGTATGGCACCTGTTACACATCGAGGTAAGTAACTTGGTAATAATAACAATAAGAGGTGACTTAGGTTCTGTGTGTATGGCACCTGTTACACATCAAGGTAAGTAACTTGGTAATAATAACAATAAGAGGTGACTTAGGTTCTGTGTGTATGGCACCTGTTACACATCAAGGTAAGTAACTTGGTAATAATAACAATAAGAGGTGACTTAGGTTCTGTGTGTATGGCACCTGTTACACATCAAGGTAAGTAACTTGGTAATAATAACAATAAGAGGTGACTTAGGTTCTGTGTGTATGGCACCTGTTACACATCAAGGTAAGTAACTTGGTAATAATAACAATAAGAGGTGACTTAGGTTCTGTGTGTATGGCACCTGTTACACATCAAGGTAAGTAACTTGGTAATAATAACAATAAGAGGTGACTTAGGTTCTGTGTGTATGGCACCTGTTACACATCAAGGTAAGTAACTTGGTAATAATAACAATAAGAGGTGACTTAGGTTCTGTGTGTATGCCACCTGTTACACATCAAGGTAAGTAACTTGGTAATAATAACAATAAGAGGTGACTTAGGTTCTGTGTGTATGGCACCTGTTACACATCAAGGTAAGTAACTTGGTAATAATAACAATAAGAGGTGACTTAGGTTCTGTGTGTATGGCACCTGTTACACATCAAGGTAAGTAACTTGGTAATAATAACAATAAGAGGTGACTTAGGTTCTGTGTGTATGGCACCTGTTACACATCAAGGTAAGTAACTTGGTAATAATAACAATAAGAGGTGACTTAGGTTCTGTGTGTATGGCACCTGTTACACATCAAGGTAAGTAACTTGGTAATAATAACAATAAGAGGTGACTTAGGTTCTGTGTGTATGGCACCTGTTACACATCAAGGTAAGTAACTTGGTAATAATAACAATAAGAGGTGACTTAGGTTCTGTGTGTATGGCACCTGTTACACATCAAGGTAAGTAACTTGCCTGAAATTCCCTCACTTAAGATCCACACCAGACATGTCAAAACTATTTTGCAGAATCTCTCAGTAGATAAGGCTCCTGGTCCAGATGAAATTCCTCCAATAGTACTTAAGAATTGCTCCTTGGTGCTCGCTCCTGTATTGGCAAAAAATTTCCGTCTGTGTACTCATACCTCATGCTTCCCAGTACCCTGGAAAGAAGCAAACATTCATCCAGTTCCTAAAAAAGGTGCCTCTTCAGATCCATCAAACTACAGACCAATAGCTATAACTTCCACTCTTGGTAAAGTCTTTGAAATTATATTAAATAATCACATAATTAAGCATCTTGAGAATAATAAATTAATCAGTGATAGGCAATATGGTTTTAGACGATGTCGATCAACTGCAGACATTCTTTGCCTTCTTACGCATCAAATCAACCAAGCTACAGACCAACATGGTGAAACACATACAATAGCACTGGATATATCAAAGGCATTTGATAGAGTCTGGCATCAATCCTTATTGTCGAAGATGTCACACTTCGGCCTTGCATCATTAGTTCCACTAATTTCTTCTTATCTTCATAACAGAAAAATACGTGTAATGGTAGATGGCCTTTATTCTCAATTTCACTCAATAAATGCTGGTGTTCCCCAGGGATCAGTTTTGGCCCCAATTCTGTTCCTCATTCATATCAATGATCTCATATCTACCACTCATAATCCAATACATTCCTACGCAGATGACTCAACACTCCACAGTTCCTTCACATTTACCAATTCTTTCACCCAACCCGATCTTATAAATTCAAAAATAAACACTGCAATTTCTCTGAACCAGGACCTTTCTAGAATTAATGGATGGGGACAAAAGAATCTAGTTTCCTTTAATGCACAGAAAACCAAGTACATTCAATTTTCTAACCGACAGAATCTCACTGACTCCCAAATATTGTTTAATGATGTAAATATTCCCACTTCCCCTAGTATTGACATTCTCGGTGTAACATTAACTACAAACTTGAGCTGGACACATTATGTTAGAAGCATTGCTAAGAATGCCTCTAAAAAATTGGGACTCCTGTACAGAGTTCGAGAATTCTTCACTGACGAGCAGTTGGCCGTAATATATAAAAGTCATGTGCGTTCTCAGATGGATTACTGTTCACCTCTGTGGGGTGGAAGTGGAGTGGTTGCATTGAGGCAGTTGGACAAAATTCAAAATAAAGCTATTAGATTAATCAATAACCCTGCAATCACACAGGAACTTCCTACATTATCCATACGAAGAAACGTTGCATCCCTTGCATTATTCTACAGATATTTTCACACCAATTGTTCCGAGCAACTTGCTTCAATTGTGCCGCCTCTCCACATTTTTCCCCGTAGAACTAGGGAAGCTGAGAGCGCCCATGAATTTACACTTTCTCCTCCACAATGCAGAACTTCTGCTTATCAGAATTCATTTATCCCCAGAGCTACTACTCTTTGGAATTCACTTCCCTCGAATTGCTTTCCACAAACTTACAATTTACAAATGTTTAAATCCAATTGTTACAAACAATTTATGAATGAAGGATGCCTTCAGGCACATGGACCTGTTTGTTTTATCTGTGTTTTTCCTTCCTCCGTTCATTGTCTCTTAAATAAAAATAAAATAAAAATAAAAATAATAACAATAAGAGGTGACTTAGGTTCTGTGTGTATGGCACCTGTTACACATCGAGGTAAGTAACTTGGTAATAATAACAATAAGAGGTGACTTAGGTTCTGTGTGTATGGCACCTATTACACATCGAGGTAAGTAACTTGGTAATAAAAACAATAAGAGGTGACTTAGGTTCTGTGTGTATGGCACCTCTTACACATCAAGGTAAGTAACTTGGTAATAATAACAATAAGAGGTGACTTAGGTTCTGTGTGTATGGCACCTGTTACACATCAAGGTAAGTAACTTGGTAATAATAACAATAAGAGGTGACTTAGGTTCTGTGTGTATGGCACCTGTTACACATCAAGGTAAGTAACTTGGTAATAATAACAATAAGAGGTGACTTAGTTTCTGTGTGTATAGCACCTGTTACACATCAAGGTAAGTAACTTGGTAATAATAACAATAAGAGGTGACTTAGGTTCTGTGTGTATGGCACCTGTTACACATCAAGGTAAGTAACTTGGTAATAATAACAATAAGAGGTGACTTAGGTTCTGTGTGTATGGCACCTGTTACACATCAAGGTAAGTAACTTGGTAATAATAACAATAAGAGGTGACTTAGGTTCTGTGTGTATGGCACCTGTTACACATCAAGGTAAGTAACTTGGTAATAATAACAATAAGAGGTGACTTAGGTTCTGTGTGTATGGCACCTGTTACACATCGAGGTAAGTAACTTGGTAATAATAACAATAAGAGGTGACTTAGGTTCTGTGTGTTTGGCACCTGTTACACATCGAGGTAAGTAACTTGGTATATAATAACAATAAGAGGTGACTTAGGTTCTGTGTGTATGGCACCAGTTACACATCAAGGTAAGTAACTTGGTAATAATAACAATAAGAGGTGACTTAGGTTCTGTGTGTATGGCACCTGTTACACATCAAGGTATGTAACTTGGTAATAATAACAATAAGAGGTGACTTAGGTTCTGTGTGTATGGCACCTGTTACACATCAAGGTAAGTAACTTGGTAATAATAACAATAAGAGGTGACTTAGGTTCTGTGTGTATGGCACCTGTTACACATCGAGGTAAGTAACTTGGTAATAATAACAATAAGAGGTGACTTAGGTTCTGTGTGTATGGCACCTGTTACACTCAAGGTAAGTAACTTGGTAATAATAACAATAAGAGGTGACTTAGGTTCTGTGTGTATGGCACCTGTTACACATCAAGGTAAGTAACTTGGTAATTAATAACCATATATAGAGGTGACTTAGAGTGTATGGCACCAGTTACACATCAAGGTAAGTAACTTGGTAATAATAACAATAAGAGGTGACTTAGGTTCTGTGTGTATGGCACCTGTTACACATCGAGGTAAGTAACTTGGTAATAATAACAATAAGAGGTGACTTAGGTTCAGTGTGTATGGCACCTGTTACTGTTCTGTTCTCATACTACTATTGGTAAACACACACACGCACACACACACACACACACATACACTGTTCTTGCCACTATTACTGATTATATTCTCTATTGATGTTGCTTCACCTTTCCTCGTATTATGTATCATTCATTGGAATATACACCGTGTGCATTATGCATGTAATGATTTACACATTTTTCAGTTCATAACTGAACAATAAATATACATATTTGCTTTGAGGCAGCACTTGCGCATTGAGACTCGCAGGCATTTACATTACTATATAACCTTGAAAATTTCTGTAGTGGGTAGCGGCAGTGTCATAGTCGTAATAAAAATAACCGTCAAGTAAAATCCACAGACCGAGCAGAATACCTATAACAATCCATGTACTAAACGACAACAACCATATGAACCCTCACTGCTGCCACCACCACCACCAGTATAACAACCATTACCTGCATCACCATAGTGTATACCTTCATCTATGATACCATTTACACCTCTAACATTACCTCTCTCTCTCTCTCTCTCTCTCTCTCTCTCTCTCTCTCTCTCTCTCTCTCTCTCTCTCACCGTGTACAGTAACCAGTAATAAAGTAGCCACATTAAGTAATTTATTCCACTACGTAAGCTCTTTCTATTGTTCACCACAGAGTTAGCTCACACCATTGTCTCACTACAGTTTATAGACACATTACGGTGCTTTATTTTTACCAATGTTATTTTTTACCCCTTTAGATATTTTACCTTCCTCTTCAATGCTCAGCTTTCTGCCCCTGTTCTTGAAGTTCACATCTACACCATCTATTTCAATTAATTTGAGCATAATCGAGTGTTAATATGATTTTCGTTTGAAGACAGTAGTTCCAGGGGAATAATCTTGTGTTAATAAATATTATCGTACCTAAGGCTATCTCTTAGCCAATTAGGTTTTCAGATACATAAGCACACATTACCTGCTCTCTCGCTGTCTCACACTCACACACTCACACACACACACACACACACCTGTGGTTCCTGTGGCGAGTAGTTTCAGGCAGTAGTTGCTGCCCGTGGCCACGCTGATGCGCCGCCACTAGTATAACCCGTCTGCTCGTCTCTTCGCCATCTGGTCTATGATGCTGTTGCTGGCAGCGCAGAGGTGGTAATGTGGCAGCTTGGGTTGATCGGGTATTATCCGTAGGAAGTTATCTAGTTGGTTCTTGAAATGTTCAAGGTTATGTTCCGTTGAATCACGCAGGTGTCTGGGCAGTGCATTGAAAAGGAGTGACCCTCTTATAGCAAAAGCGTTTTCTTTGAGCGTCTTGATTCTTGTACTTGCTCTGGGGTATATCCTTTCAATATGGCAGAGCCGACCCCGTCGTTGGTGGATGCTAAACCGTATATTCAAGTTATTTACAGATTTTTCGGTCAATATTTTGTAGATGTATAATATAGCGTACCTTTCTCTACGCCTTTCTAGTGAGTAAAGGTCGAGTTTACGTAACCTTGCCCAGTAGTCTAAATGTCGGATGTCAGATATTCTATCGGTGAAAGATCGTTGTACTGTTTCAAGTGACTGCTTCTCTCCTGCACAGCTGACAACAATACTCTATCACGAGTGACTTGTATAACGTCAGCATAGGAAGCCTTTCACGTGTCCGGAAAGTGCGAAGGATCCAGCCAGCCTGGCTTCGTGCCTTCTTTACCACATTTTGTATATGTTGGGTAAAGTTTCCGTCACAACTGAGAGTAATTCCTAGGTCTCTTATATACTCCTTGGTGTCTATATGTGAACCGTCCGGTGCTGCAAACGTGTGTGCATTGTAGTTGATTCCCCCTGAACTGTAATGTATATGCTCAAATTTGTTGTCGTTGAAGGACATGTTATTATGCTCTGCCCACGAGTAAAGAGATGCCAGATCAGTTTGTAATTTTTCGGCATCCGATACTGAAGAAACTTCCTTCAGTACCCTGGTGTCATCGGCAAAAGAAGCTACAGACGAGTGCAAGACGTGTCTGTTTATGTCGGATATGTGGATCAGAAATAGCAGAGGTCCAAGGACCGATCCCTGTCGCACCCCACTGTTGACCACCGACGGCCGAGACACTGCACCGCTAGCCGCTACACACTGCTCCCTGTCAGTAAGAAACGAGTGCAGCCACATCCCGAGCTTTCCAGTAATGCCCATTTGCCCACACTCACACACACACACACACAGTGGATTTCATATCAGCACTAACAATAACTCCAACACCATAACAGGAACAAACCCTTTACCTTGAAACCCAATTAATTTAAGACCCCAACACAGTAATATATTAAGCAGCCGGGTCATAATACAGAGAGGTAAAGGTTGTACCCGCTTTATAAAGACAATAGCAACATAATAGTTTATTCATTATGATAACATAAGACCTTGGGACCCCTACCATCATAACACTCGGATACAAGATAATACACAAATATACAGTATACCAGTCCCTCAAAAGTACATAATTACTCGTAGCAGATTGCAGACTGTTATATTTTGTTAACATTTGTAGTGTACCGGTAACTCCTTTTTTAGTATAGGTTTAAACCTAATATAATAATAGATAAAATAACCCATACTAAGGTGGCCAATATACTTTCAGTGGACCACTAAGGGTCTTCCATCAATCAGTATCATTCACTGGTAAACTTACTGTGACAGGTTGTGGGCAAAATTTGTATGATCCTCTTTGGCGTTTAACGGTTGGATTACGTTTGTTCATGCACTCAACTTAATTAACTTGATTCAATTTACTATGTTCATCCTTGAAATAAGTTACAGCTTCATTATTCAAAATATATAATCGTAGAAAATAATGTATCGATAATTAAATACCTTTGACAAGGCATTCAAAGCAAAAAAATGAACTAATTTAGTGTTAACCCGTCCAATCCCAGCGACGGCTACCAGCCGTTAGTAGATAAGTCACTCCCCAGTTTCAGCGACGGCTGTGAGCCGTCAGTAATATACTTTCCTTGTAACTGCCTGTATCAGGCTGTACCTGGTACCACAACCGTTTGAGCACTGCTCTCGATATGGCAACACTTCCCAGCTTATATAAAACCCACTGAAGGCTGGGAGAGCCAGTCTTCCTTCATCTCTTGCGGTGGAAGGTTGTTCTATCTTGCCATTTTGGCCCCATTGCTTGGGACAGGGGGGGGGGGGGGGGCACTTTTATTACTGTATCCTCCGGTACAGTAGGGGTACACGTCCAATCCCAGCGAAGGCTACTAGCCGTCAGTAGATAGGTCACTCCCCAGTCCCAGGGACGTCTAGTAGCCGTCAGTATCCTATGGTACAGTAGGGGTTACAAGTTACCTGTTTGTTTAAATTATGGCATCAGAAGCCAAGGTATATTACATATACAATTATCCATCATTACCAATTTCACAGCCAGGAACATTAATGACTTGCTCGGGTTCACAAATTCTTTCACTTAATCTGAACAAGAACTTGTTGAAGTTATTAACGGAGTATCCACCTTATGCCCCTTTCACACATACAGGACTCGGGCGCCGAATGCAGCCTAATGCAGCCGAGTAGCTACTCTGCTGCATGCGGCACCCAGTCGGCACCTAGTCCTAACCATGCGGCTGTAGTCGTCTGTAGTCTGGTGAAGTCCTGGCAATGCGTGTCAAGTCGCGGCCCGCGAAGAAAATGTTTGTCAGTTTTGAAATTTGGGCCAGACTTGAAATTTGTCTGGTGGATGCGGGGAGTAGTCTGCTCTAGTCGGCGCTAGTCGTACCAAGTCTTCTGTATGCGGCTGTAGTCCTTGTGTATATCGTCTCGAATTGTGTTTCATGTGTAGCATAAAGACTACTGCCGCATACACCAGAGTACAGCCGCCAGACACGAGTACAGCCGCAAAAATCTGCTGAAGTCGTGTGCATAAATTTGCATATATTTGCATAAAATTATTAAAAATTATGCAAAAATATGAGTTATACGAGTACAACAGACAATAGCGGAATTCAGCCGCATGCAGCCGCATACAGCAGACTCCAACCACATTGACAGGAGTGCAGACGTATGACAACACCCGGAACCCAATGTGGCAGAAGAGTCGAGCCAACTTGACCAGACAAGTAACCGACAACAGAAAACTCCAACCGACAACACAAAAGTCGAACAGAAAACAGCCGCATCAATCCAACAAGAAATACTAGACATTTTTCCCAACAGAACGGCAACACGGCCCCTATATATAGGCCCCAGGCAGCGCACTCCCCAACAGTCTTCAATGAGACCACCAACGACGCACACCTACCACCCTCTCCCTCGCCTCGCCTCTACCCTGACCTCTACGCTCACCTATACTGCCTTTACACCATGCCTGGACCCAGTCGAACACCAAAGACCAGGAAGTCGCAGAGTCCACAGAAGATCGAGAGGCAAGCAGACGACAACCGATTGGAAGACATCTTTGGAGACGAGACCCAGATGAGTGAAGAGGAGAGCATGGAGGTAATTCAAGACAGCCAGCCTCCACGCCAAACCCCCCCCGCTGCCAAGCGGCAACCACCGCCACCAGCTCCCGCCAAAACCAGCATGCTACCGCCAGGGAGCAGCCAGGACACCCAGGACACCCAGGACACCCAGGACACCCAGGAGATCGACATCGAGACGGGTGACGAGGCCTCCCCTGATGCTATTATCTACGGCGTCAAGTCTAAACGAAGTATAACGAGGGTAGTGTTGCGCCCCGAGGACGAGGTCGCCGTGATGGAGTGGCTGCGGGCACATACATTCATGTATGACAAGCAGGCCCGAGAATTCAAGGACTCTGACCGGAAGTGGCGCCTGTTTGAGAAGAAGGCCAAGACTCTGACCCCTCCAATTAAAGGTTAGTTTCCCCATATTGATACGCGAAATGTTATATTATTAATATTAACGTTGTTTATCTGTGTTAGTACAAAGTTTTCTGTGTTGTGATGGATAGTGACACTGTTTACCTGGGTAAATACCTGTAATATTGGGTGATATATAGACATTGTTGCTGTGATATATACGTTTCTATTATATGTGATTTTGTCTTGCAAACAGGTGCTCAGCTGAGGACCTGGTGCGACAACATCCGCTCCAGGTTTGGAAAACTAACGGCAAGGAAGAGTGGTGCTGGGGCAGAAATACGGCACAGCGACCGTGATCAGTGGATCCTTGAACAGGGCAGTTTTTTCAGGGGTCACATTGTGCGGAACAAGCCTCGTAGCACCGGTGACGGGAGTGTTTATTATATATGTTATTCAAATTCAGCAATACTTATTTAATCATTTCCAATTATTCCCTTAAGGCAGTTTTTATGTTAGATTTTGCTGTCATGTTATGCATGTTTTGTGGTTTCAATGAAACAATCTCCATAGATTTTTTATTTTAATTAATAATTATTTATTAACATCATTACAACACCAAACTCCTACCCCCAAATGCCATTCATTACACTATAACACATCCCGACTCACCACATTACAGTAAAAATATTATATCTGCTTTCCTCCGATAACACAGTTCATATACCAGGCCGCATCACAACATACCATTATAAAATAATCTTCTTGCTTTCACCCAAACAAACAGTTCCACAGCATGCCACATCCGACGCCACCGATGATGCGCCTGACCTGGACGACCCTGTACTCGAGACCAGGACAGAGGGCGAGGACTCTGCGTCTGGGGCCTCCCAGCACAGCACAACAACAGGCACCAAGCGGCAGAAGCTTCAACCAGCTCCGCTGAAATAGAAGAGGTGAGAAAGATTATAGAAATGTGCATATGCAAACAAATGAATGTAAGCTGTGGAAAGGTAAGACAAGTTATATAATGTGAAGAGGTTCTCTGGACTGTGAATGCGCCACTCCTACTGACACGGTAAGGCAAATATTGACATGCGCTACTAACTTCATTAATGATGTAAACTAAACATATTTTATTAACATGTACCTATTATGTAATATTTCTAATACATATCTTACAGAAATCTGGAATGCAGATGGAGATTTATGTTATTTATGAGTGTGCATTGCATAATTATCCTGACACTGTCTGATAATAATCAACTTTTTGGACATCTCTCTTTATAGATACAGCAGACGGTGACCGCCTTCCGCAAGGACGTCAGTGAACTCCGGGAAAGCGTGAAGACAGGAGGTGGACGCCTCAAGCCTCATGTTTCCGCGTTCGTTGCCTACATTGCGGAAGTAATGAATGAGTGGTCTGCCGAAGACTGCAACACGGCTCAGCAGGAGATCACAACCTACGTGCTGCAGATGGACAAGATGGCGCGGCAACGGGCTTCGGGGGCAACTGCAACCCCAGCGAGTGCGGCACCACCCCCCGTCCAACCTCCACAACCCTCCGTCAGCGTCCAACTTGCGCCACAGGTGTACCAACAACGTGTGCCACAGCTGACTCCACACCTGGGCCAACCTCTTGGACCGGCCCCACAGTTTACGCCCACCTTGTGGGGCAGCTCCACCCCCACATATGGGACACACCTCGCGGTGCCCCGCCACACCAGGGAGAAGTTTTCAGAGGCAACTCTTTGATGTGAGTCTCAACCTGGACTCCACAAACCCAACACTACACACACCGCAGCACGAGGGGCAGTAGAGAATTTCCGTACCATGTAACATTAAAATAAAATTCTGTTGTGAATACTGTGTTTAGAATTCCAATCCCATATGACAGTAATATGTTATGAAACAATAAATAATACTTATCTTTGCTGAAAATAGTCTCTAGTAATAATACCAAAAAATATGTCCTTAAATAACATGGCAGGAAAATATTTACGACTTGACATTCATTCACAGAAGTTACTACTAAATAAAATATAGATGAATATAATAGATGTTTAAAATATAGATGAATATAATATAGGTTTTCTAAAATTAATATACACTCATCATATACAAATGCCAGCGACGGCAATAACAAGGCAAGAAAGTAATAGCCTGATACGTATAAATATGAATATATAATAATAAAATATAACTGATGCATTACAGTGACATAATAAATTACTGAATGTCATGGAAATACTGAATAATGAAATAATATGCCAAAGCAAATGACTGAAGAGAAATGAAAATGAAAGTAATAATTATTAATAAGAAACATATGAACATAACAAATATGCAAATGATATGGACAATGGCACGTATGATTTAATTGGAAAAAGCTTCAAATTAGGTCAGTTAATATAAATTTAAAATACCCAATCATCGTACCTTCATGAGTCATTGAACCGGATATCCTGCCAGCTCACACTGCCCGGGTTGATGTGAAGTAGTCTGCATGTAGCGACGCAACTCCTTTGCGTAATTAGTAGCCTGGTTTCCGGTCAGTGGCATGAGCGGCTCCAACTGGTCACCATCCTCCAAGACCCTGGCGTCACCCTGTGGGTGCGTGGGTTCTCCCTGTCAAGGAAGCCAACGTGGTGGTGACTGGGGAAACGGCGACGGATGAGGTTGTGTAGGCAACAGCATGCCAGCACCACAGACTCCACTCTCTTGGGTTGCAGGGGAATGGTGGTGAGCAAACATCTGAACCTGTAGAATAGGGAGACACAAAACATGGTTATTATCAAATACCTGCCTCTGCAAAGAGAATTAGTTAGCAATGCAAGTGTATAGCCTTATTAATGGCATTAACCCCACCAAAATTAAAAGATATTTACCTGTTAGCCAAGATGCCAAAGGCATTTTCCACCACCCGTCGAGCCCTGGACAACCGGTAGGAGAAGATCATCTCACCCATGTCCGTTGAGCGATGTGGGAATGGTTTCAGTAGCCAGGGTCGCATGGGGAATGCGTCGTCAGCTAACAGGAAGTAGGGCACAGGCCTGGCACCAGTGTGTAGGGGTTGAGGAGGCGGAAGTCCCAGGGTGTTGTTCTCCAGGCCGGCCCTGATAGGTGTCTGTGCAAAGACACCACCGTCAGACCCCGAACCAGTGGCACCCACATCGCAGTACAGGAACTTGTAGTCAGCATCCACAACTGCCAATAAGCACAATAGAGAGTGGAATCCCTTGTAGTTATAGTAAAGGGACCCAGCATTGGCAGGGCAGCGAATGGCTATGTGCTTACCATCAATAGCACCAACGGCGTGTGGAAACTGCCAGCGTTCTTCGAAGAGGTCAGCACATTTCTTCCAATCTTCCGGGGTCTTGGGGCATGGCAGAATGAGAGGGTGGTATTCTTGGTAGATGGCCTCACAGGTGTCAGGAACCAGCAGTGAAATGGTGTTATGGGCGATGCGGAAATCATAGGAGAGTGTTTGATATGAGTCACCAGTCGCCAGGTAGCGCAGGGTAATGGCGAGACGAAGGGCAGGGCTCAGGGATTTCCGCCAGGTGTCCTGTCTCTCTATCCTGGGTGTTATCTTCTCCACCATTTCCCAGAACATGTCCACGTCCAACCTGGTGAAGTTTCTGAAACTGCGGTGGTCTTCGCGCATGAACTCATGCATGATATTCTCGTAGTGGCCATACATTGGCCGCCGCAGGAGCCAGTTCCGCGTCCACACTGACCTCCTCTTCCTCCTTCGTTGTTTAATGGCTATTTTCAGAGCCAACAGATCAACCTGGAGAGTTAAATCCATGGACATGGTCGCCAGGTATATGTCGATATTTTGGCGCTGGGAGGGTGTAATAAATACGTGCGCAGCCATGTTGTGCGGTAGAGTGTCACCGTACCTGTTGACGCAACGGTGGAGTCGACTGTAATGATGTTCAGCCCTGGTAGACCGCCCTTTATATACATCCGCTGGCCACACAACTTGTGTGTGTCGGCTTTATGCGGGTGTATGCGGTTCGACTCTGAAGTTGATCGTCTGTATTCTGGAGTCGATCGGCTGAAGTCTTATAGATGCGGGTGAAGTCGGCATGTAAAAATGACCGTTATTTTTTTGGTCGGTTCGAGTCTCAAGACTTCTCCGGAGTCAAGACGACAACGTCGGCTGTATGCGGCTGTAGTCTGGTGAAGTCCTTTGGATGCGGCATACCGAGCCAGCTCCAAAAGTCGGGGGACAAAAACGCTACTCTGCTGCATTCGGCGCCCGAGTCCTGTATGTGTGAAAGGGGCATAAGTCACAAAGTCCATGGTCCAGAGTGATAACCTCTACCATCCGAGAGATTAAATTTCTAAATATGGTCTACAAGTTCTTGTTTGTAAAGTTTTGGTGATGTTAGTTCAATATGATAAACAATGTCAAGGAGAATTTGTATTATAAGTACCAGTTTATTGGCATTTATGATAAATACAGAACAAACGTTGTCCCTTTATCAACTCATGATATTTTGGGCTCAGGTCATGGACTAAAGGATCTGTCAGCCTATCTGTCTGTTTTGGTGTTAAGCTATTCTTTTGTTTATGTGACTGTCTACATTATAGTTTACCGGTATAATAATAACGTGATCACTGTCTATGCTACCATTATTCCGCCCAAGAATATTGTAAGGAAACTCCGATAATGCAAGCATACTATTTCCATTGCATTTAACTGCCTACCCCAAATATTGAATTAGTAAAAGTTTGTTTATTAAATATGAACGTTTCGATACTGAAGACTGAATTTATCCTTGGTGGATACTCATAATAATACTAATTATATGCTAATTATATCTGAAATGTTTTCGATTAACAATAAATGGAAGACGACGTAATTAAATTGAGTACATTAATTAAAAGTACATTTTCTTTTTAACCTAATACGTTCTTTTAAAATTTCCCTTTGACACACGAGAGTGTTTTATCCGCATTTTTGAGGACTGTTTCCCATTAGTTGGACAACTAGACTGTAGGTGGATTATTTATGTTATGTGAGAGATTTCCTATAAACTCATAATTGTGATGCTGCCAAACAACAATCGCTGACTGCAACTCAACATAAACGGTATTGATGACCCGCAGGACCAATACTGTACAGAAATAATCTCTATCAGGAAATGTGTTCCACAGATGAAGAACATTGTCCACCATCCAGCCGCATTATATGACCAGATGTTGTGAACCTTATAAACCGAATATTGATTCATCAACACAATACATAATACATGATAAAGATAACTGGACATTCCTTTCCATGGCATGACAAACATTGTATAATGCAGGTGATGTTCTGCGATTATTAAATATTTTTGGTGCGATTAATATATACAAAATGTGGAATATGTGTAGCACCGTGGGAAAGGACAGGATGAACGGGATTGATTATCAATATTAATTAAATTTGTCAAAGGGATAAAAGAGGTATGATAGGTTGTACAGAGAGAGAGAGAGAGAGAGAGAGAGAGAGAGAGAGAGAGAGAGAGAGAGAGAGAGAGAGAGAGAGAGAGAGAGAGAGAGAGAGGGGTGGTGGGGGGGGGGGGTACGATTGTCATAGTAGTTCCAAGTATCAATAACTTTTCAGACCCTGCAGCCTATATACCGGTACCGGTACTATAATTACATTAAGTCAAAGATCTAGCTTGAAGAGGAATTGCCGGAGTTGTTGTGTTCATTACATCAAGTGTAAGAGGAAATATTAGTGGGGAAGGGGTGCATAGGAATATAAGGAAAACAAAATACATAACAGAACATATATATAAGTGATTTACAGATGAAGAGAACAGTAGACGAAAAGCTAGAGTAGTTCTATCATAAACATTGTAAAGCTAAACATCAACCATTCAGTGTTGATTACTAAACCAACACCAGATCACTTATATAGAGTGAGGCAGATTGATTACCACCATTATTGTCCATAATAATGACAGACATTATACTGTAGATGATGTGTTTAATATTGTGTTACGGCACTAATATATCTGACCTTCGTGTTTGTGGTGCTGGTAATACTGTATAGTGAACTGTAACCCTTTGAGGATTATGACGCATTATGACAGTTTTTAATGGCTATATTATTAGGCGGTTTTATTCAGATTAATATGCGCATATGGAGGTCAGAGGGTTAATTGATACATTATGTACCTTGTTAATTCCCAAAATTCCTTCCTAATCTGTATAAAATATTCTAATAATAGCCAGAATAAACTGTCAACACGCGTCCTGATCCTCAACGGGTTAAAGTATGTATAGTTAGAATCGCGAATGTATATATATCATAATCGTCTACAAATATTTGCGGTATCCTCAAGACAATATAAAACACCACTCTAACAACAACAACAACAATAACAACAAATCTAAAAACAACAATGAAACAAACAGACAGGACTGAAATACCAACTTCTGCTTCATCTTCGGTGTCGGAGATAAAACATACATTAATAACAAAATATACTGCAATATGTTGTCTTACGAAGATTGCCAATTACTGAAATCGTCCAAGCGAAAAGTGTGACCTATAGTTATTCGATACATCTAAGTTACTATCCCAAGTATGGGTATCTAAGATGAATTACATATTTTTTTCAAATAGCCTGTAATTGTATAATTTTATGAAAATATTTGGAAATTTATATCTTAATGTTTACTGATACCAATTATAATAACTATAAATTAGGTGATGTGCTCGTATGATTGTGTGTGTGTATGTGTGTGTGTGTGTGTGTGTGTGTGTGTGTGTGTGTGTGTGTGTGTGTGTGTACAGTATTGATTGTTTACATTATTTCCCTCCCCGTTTGTGTACATATCAGTCTAGACTCTGGCGTGTACACTACCCACTAACCTAAGATAAAGACATTAACAGTTTGCATGTATGAAGGCGTTTAACCCGAGTGTTTCATGGTTTCGTGCATCAGGCCAAATTATATTATTGATTTTGTTTGTGAAGTGAGTGTAGTAGCTTGTTAGTATGGTACACTATACAGTATGTTGTCTGGTTGACTGCAGCATACAACCTGTCTTGGTAGCATAATGGTTAGTGCGCTGAATATCGGTGTGAGTATCCTAGGTTCGAATCCTTGGAGTATCACATGCATTAATTTGTTTCATTGATTTCATTAACCCGGGAATGGCGAGAACACTCTTAAGAGGTTTTGGTGGGCAATGGCGACGATCCTCTTAAGAGGTAAGGCCTAAAAAAAAAAAAGCCTTTTAACCAATACTGTACCGTAGAATACAGTAATAAAAGTCCCCAGCAGTCCCAAGCAATGTGGCCAAAATGACAGGAGAGACCACCTTTTCACCTCAAGAGATGAGGCAAGAATGGATCTATCACCTTTTTTTTTTACAAGACTTTAAAAAAAAAAAAAAAAAAAAAAAAAAAAAAAAAAAATAGGCTTGTACAGGCAGTTACAAGAGAAGTACAATACTAACAGCTAT